>PPHD01013727.1:0-17138 GCA_002909625.1 Bambusicola thoracicus | reverse complement strand
GGGAAGCAGGAAACCTCCACTGCTGCAGCATTTTAAAAACAGACTAACAGATACCTACAAAGACTTTATTACATGTAGTTGGTATACTTCCTCAGGGTTGGATTGATTGAAAGAATTTTCATAACATGATGAGAAATTTGAAGTTTTTCTAAACATCTGGATATGCAAAGACCTTACTCTTAGACTTACATCACCATCTTTCTCTGTCTAAAGACATCCCTAAAGGCAGGATTGTGCATAAATTATTTTTGAGATAAGATTTCAACAGTATTTTATTTTATTCTGCTGTACAGGTTTTCACAGTATGCCTCAGATGCCAACCGTCTGCAGGAACCCTGAGTGACTAACACTTATCCTATTTTAGACCTCAGTTTCCTCAAGGATTGAAATAGTTTAGCTGAACTCAATCCAGGATTTTACTATCAGGCATGCAAGAAGTTTAAAAGCCACGTACTTACATGTCAACATTACAAGTCAAACCCAAACCCTGTTCAGCTACGCTCACTGCGTTAGTTCAGTTTAGATTCAGACAAATGCATATAGCATTACTTCTTAAATTTACTTGCAGCTTCAGCACGTGAAGAAAGAGAAGTTGTTTGCTGAAGCTGCTTTAAAGAAAAAAAGATCTAATTTTAGAAGAAAGTGCTTCATTATTGATTTACAGCTTATAAGTTGGAACAGTAGGAAAGTATTCATTTTAGGAACCAATACATCATTAACATTTTATAGAACAAATGTTAAAAATTAGCAGTTAAAAAAATCTGTATTATAAAGAATTACAAATAGAAACGTGCAACCACATCTTTCAAAGACATTAGGGCTTACCTGCAACACCATTCAATTCGGCCTTCCCCTTCACAAGTTTTTGCCCAGTGATTATCAGCAAGGTTTTTCATTGCCACAGCATATTCACACAGAGTTTCCTCATCCTCACAGTGTTCACGCCAGATCTTATCAAAGTCTCCCACTGAGAAAAACAACAATAAAAAAACACTGCACATTAGACAGAACGTGTCTCATTATCTTCATGGCAAAATCCCCATCTTCCAATTAAAGAAGTTACATAATGTTGTAAGAGATTACTTTACCTGCATTTAACAAAATGAGGTCCCCTTTCTCTAGTCAAACACAATACTTCATCGAGGCTTTGCAGAGGGACTATCACGTACTTGAGAAGCTAGCAATATTCTCAGTACACCGACTTTGTTTAACTTGTTCTGTGAAAGTAAAGTTACTGGGAAGTTCTGCTTTCAGGTTTCTGTGGACGGGTATTAAACATGACAAACATTTTTAGAAGTGAAAGACTGAAAGGCCTCCTAGCTGCATTCACGTTTGCAGCAAGTACTCTGGATGACATTACGTGGAAAAAAACGCTCAAATGAAAGTTTAATCAAGACTACAGATTCTTTGGATATACTGGAAAAGGAATTCAAGCCTTCACTGATACCTGCCTACATAGTCAGTATCAATAAATCAACTTCTATGTGACAGTACTGAAGAATCAAACCAATTACAGTGGGGGGAAAAAAAAGACAAATTTGTCTGCCAATTTCCACTAAGTTTTATTTTCATGTTCCTCGTCTCACTAAAAAAGTATTGCAGGTTAAATTCTAACACTTTTAAGTAATTAAACATGATGATTTTCCCAATTCTGTAGGGAAGTATCCACTTCTTCTAGCTTGCTTTACATAATGCACTGCCAAACAAAAACAAGGTGAACGCTAGAGGTGCAAACTACAACTCCTATTATGGTTTCTACAGCTTGAAAACCTTTGGTATACTTCACTAAGGACTCTTCTGCCATAAGAAAGAAAGAAAGATGCATGCTCACTGGTATGATCTTCACTAATTCCTTTTGTGTTTCTTAATCACAAACGTGTGCATACATCTGGTATAGATTTATATATACCTGCAGATTAGAAATTATGCATTGATTTTGCATGCTCACATTGATACAGCTAACAGCAAGTTATTAAAAGCAAAGCTATGCTCTGAGATTTGACTCTGTCAACAAAATATTTAACAGCATGGTTTCAGAACCAGTCTTGTGGCCCCTTAACACGACAAAGAAATATTTACAAAGTGCATCAATCATAGCTGACTATTACATCTGCTAAAGCCTGAAAGTAGCTTATGGTATAACTTGTCCTTCTCATATCAGTAAGGTAGTTCTAACTCATTCATGAGAATCCCTTTGATGTGCTTCATCTTAATTAGTAGCAACAGATTTCTTTCCATGGCAACTTTTTCTTTTTGCATGCCTGCAAAACAGTAATAATGGCTGCTTACTCCATCTGTCCTCCAATTACAGCAAGACTGGGTACGAGAGACAGAAGACTTAGAAGACTTTAACCAGCGATCTAAGTTACTGCCTCTGTAAGTTTGGTTTAGGGATGTCACAACTATTTGCTCTTCAAAAATAATCATCTGCAATCATCAAAATGAGTCATGTTTCAATGAGGTGTTTACGTTGCCTTGCATGAGACAGCAATCAGGATGGAAGGCCAGGGAGTGGACACGCTACTATTTTAGTTTTAACACAACAAGGAAGCTAAGCAAGAAATCACGTATTCTGCTTGCTGTGAGACAGACACATGAGAAAGCTGTTAGACTGGACAAATAAATGCAGTATTGTATTTGAACAGTATCCTCTTGTACTTCCCAAGTGATCCAAGTTCAGGGAGACATGCTTTACACCAGAGGCATAAGTATGGTCCCCAGATGCCCACCAGCACAGGGCATGCCTGAGGAATGCATACTGGAGGTACAGCCCTGTTGGGGTTTCTGATGGAACTTAGGGCTCACTTTGCCAGAGCTGTCCAGAAAGCCTCATGTGGAAGTGATCACACAGGACACGCCAAATTCTACTGATGAAAGAGAGCAAGAAATGGTATAGACAGTGTCCTACCAGCAAAGGGGGCAAAACAAGCACAAGCTTTGTTTCCGTTTCTCACAACAGAAGTGCTGAACCTATGCAGACAGCATAAAGACAGAAAGCACTAGCTAAGCTTAAAGTGTATTCTCAATAGCTCTTTAACTATGATGCAATTTAGATGTAGTTTCATAGTTCTTCTGCCATGCACTCCGAATCTTACTGCACGAGCCCGACAGCTGTAAAACACTTGACAGACATACACTTGCTGGAATTTTGTTTGAGGAACATGCAGACTAGATAGAAAGAAGTAAACAAGTAAACATTCAGAGAGAAAAATATCACCAATAAAAAAAAATACAAGTTTAGCACTGTTCTTCTTTCAGTCATTTCCTTTTGTTTGGTCTATTCCTAGCCAACAGTTCCATTTCCCAGTATGGCTTTTTCTTACAAATTCAGAAATAAAATGGTTGGGAAGAAAAGTGCAAAGATGAAGTACTTGTAGCCAACCCATCCTTTCTTACAGTGCAGCAGCGCCTCCTGACACCAACTCCTTTTATCTCCTTCTGAGCAAAGCTGAGGATGTTCACCTTTCGGAGGGATGAATGAAGGGCAAAATAGTCCACAGATACTGAATCTGAAATTCAGACACACAGCAGATCTGGAGCGATTTGCACCCCAGGATAAGAACTCTGAGTTACAACAAAATTGCCTATGGCAGTAACAGCTTTTTGGCACTGAGCTGAAAAGAAAAAAGGAACGACGCAGACCATTAGAAGAGACACACGGAGCAAAAATTAAAGAGAAAACAAACACAGAATAATTCCATCACACATCCTACATAAAGCCACTTCCACATGCACTTCTGGTTGGTTATCTTGTACCCAAACAGATCCAAAAGTACAGCAAACAGCAACATAGGACAGACATAGCCCAGTTTCTGTTTGAAGAACACCTCAACAGACACAGGAAAAAGGTGGATGAAAGCACAAGAGGACAGATTTTCACGTGACCATGAGTGACGTGGGAAAGTTAAATCTAAAACAATGCTTTCTTGTTCTAAGATGAGGAGGCATTCAGAAAAAGCATAGAAGGGCAGCTTCAAAGCAACAACAACAACAAAACAACAAAAAACAAAACAAAACAAAAAAAAACCCCACAAAATGCATAATTAAGCTTAAAGTTCACACAGCTTGGAAAAAATAAGGGAAGAAAATTCATGAAAAAACTTCAAAGATGCCACTTCTAATTCTGGAGTTCCTAGACCATGAAAATCACCAAAAGACACAATGGTAAGCAAGTGTGTGGTAATACCTGTGCAGCACTTCTCAAACAGTCTTGTCTAAGCACCTGCTGCTGACCCTCTGTCAGTGCTGGGTGTGATACAATGACCTCTTGTCTGCCCTTTTCTCAAAGAACTGCAGATAACAGGTTTTCTTAAGAGACTGACAGAATTGCGCAGCAACTTTCTATGAAGCATTTGAGGTCCAATTTCCCTTAAGCAAGAGCCATGGCAGTGAGCTATTTTAGCATGTTTTCTACATTCCTCTCCAATGCGAGTTTAGAGAAAACACAGACAAGGGCATTAGACAATTGTACAGGAACTCAAAATCCAGAATCATGCTCCAATACTGTCCATGCTGAAAGTGCTCGTAATGGCTCCTATCTGTTGACAGACTCTCAGGGAGTGACTACAAGAGGTCCTGCAACTTCAACTGGTACCCAGAAAGCAGCAGAGCTGTGTATTCAATTTCACAAAGAATACGTTATAATCCACATACAGATACCGCATTAACTCCAGTGTAGTTAAATATTTATTTGTGTAACCGAAGAGATAGTAAAACATGCAGAAAGGTTCCACAGCAAAGCCAGTGCTTACTAAAATAACATCTTCTGTTAGGCCATCACTAAGGCTGCAAATTAAATAGAATTTGTAGTAGTTAATCTAAAGGATTAAAACAAATTATACCGTCTTTGATCACATCTTAAAGTTAATATTTACTTTTGTGCGTTCAACTTTTCATGCCAAATTCTCATGACCACACCGTCATATTAAGTTTAAGGCTCCCTGACAGCCTTACTATGTATGCACTTGAAGATTATCTTTTATGCAATGTTATACCCGTACTGGGCACTGACTCCTCAAAGACATCTGAAAACTCCACAGAGGAACCAGCTACACTGAAATCCAGCTTGAAAAACATCTTATAAGACAGGCACACCACACAAGTTTCACACACCTATCAAGTCATTACAGTCATGTCGTTGATGGTTGGACTAGATGATCTTATAGGTCCTTTCCAACCTTGAGGTTCTATGATTCTATGAGATTCTATGATCATTTTAAAATTATTTAAAAGCCTGCTATCCTCTCTCTCCAAAACTGCCTAGAAAATACACTGCCTGCTCTTCACCTTGCAGGTTAACTACTTTAAAACCAAAAAACCAAAGCCCACCTCTTTCTAGCATGTCTGCCAGTCAGTAAACAAAGAACTGACCAACTCGTAGGTTCTCCACAGCACATAATTTTCTACAACAAAACCAAAAATCCAGTCATATTTACTTAGAATACATGAATCCCTCAAAATAACTTCCACTAACGTTAATAGAGCACACAGAATAGTCAATCACACCACCAAACTCAACCACAGAGCAATCACCTGTCACTGAAACCTGTCTCAAAGAACACGTTAGTCACGTAGATATTATTTTTAAATGACCCTAATTACAAGATAGTTTCAATTTTGGGGAACAGCAATAGACAGGTAACGTTAGCTGTTAAGTTCTGGCACCTAAAGACACTTTTAGTACACAAACTCAGATGGAACACCCCTCATTCCACACTGAATTATAAGAACTAAAAGTCTCCAGTACAGCAGGGGAAGACCAAGTCTGCTGTTCTTGATGGGCCAATCCCACACTAACTCCTCTCTCCAAAGGCTCTGCTTCCTAAAACAAAATCCTGCTTTCTTCCATCCTAGATTCATTGTTGGGTTTTGTTAAACTTTAAAAGATTATTCTCTATAGAACGTTAAATACAATTGTCATTTGGGGTATATTAAATGAATAGGAAAATTAATAAGCCCTTCTTCGACTTCTGACAAAGTATATCAAATCAAATGTATTTTAAACACTGTTTTTAAGTTAAAAAAACCAACAGCTCAGCTTCGCTAAAAACGGTATTTTTCATTTGAGCATGGGATAAAAACTGATCTGATCCATTTTCCTTCAACAAGTAATAAAACAGCAAAGTCACGTGGAGTTAAGCGTACTACCTGCACCCAGGAGACAACTCTTCTAATTATGCTTTTCCTTAATTCCCTTCCTTCCAGATAGAGATGACTGCACTATCTCAAAAGAAATGCAAGATACTTCGCCCGTCACCAAACTAGATCTAATATCCCTAAATTTATCTGGAACTATGCACTTAAGATTGAAGTAGATGCAATGTGGTATTAGATCATAATCTCCCTTACTCCCCAGAAGAAATACTTTGTTAGGACTCGAGGAAGACTGCAATTAACAGCTGTTACGTTCTTTTGGTAAGTTACAATTTTCCGAATTTAAAAGTAGCTGTAAAAAAGAGAAGTCAAAATAAGGGTTTGAACTCCTGGCTACCTGCATGATAATACAAATTGGTAATAGCAAAAGATGAAAAGGGGGTGGGGACTGCATCTATCTGATGGCTCAAAGCCTTTCTGAGCACACCGTTGGCTTCTATGGAAGAGGAAAAAAAATAGCTTAACACACTGACTACCAATGAAAGAAACAAAAGTGACACGTTCATATTTGTCCAACCGTGTTAATAAAGCTCTGTGAATTGCTCACTGTTGAAAAGGAACCTATGCCCATATTTACAAGCACCCATGACAACGCTGGCTAACTTCAGCTGACAGGCTGCTAGCCATGGCTGTTGCTAGCAAGCAAGATCTTCCTGCTTTCCTTTTTGCTGTTGTTGATGCCAGTGCACTGTGGAATGAAAAAAATCCATCTCATTTTTAGCCTCCTAAGACTGCCTCTCACTTATTTGCTGGATACAGTAAACAAGCTTCTACAACATGCCTATCAGTATACGGGGAAGGAAACCCTACGCTGTGCGCTGGGCTAAAGCCGAAATCAAATTCCTATGAATATTTTATGTGATAATATTTCTTTATTAACAGTAACCCGTCAGTTGAAAATCGGTTGCACTAATAGATATCTGGATGCTGGGGCAGTGATTAATGACACAAGGAATATTAGCTAACACTCTGCTATTTAAAACTCTCAGGGTATACTAGCCAAACCAGAGACCTACTAACATCTGCCTTACTGAAAGAACACATGAAAGATGTTTGGTATTTCTGCTTCGCTGCTGACCAGTTTTACACGTCTGGATACAGAGTGCGAACTTCAACTCGGGCAAAGTTCAAGCAAACAAAGCCAATATTTCTGTCTTCTCTGACTAGTGTTTGCTTTACATTTCTTAGGATTCACCTGAAATGTCTCACAATAAAATCTTATTTTACGATGCAAAAATATTGCAAGCCCATATATATGTTTTTATACATATACACACCCACGTACACATATATATTAACATACATTGATATCTATATAGATACTTGACAAGGTCAGATATAGAAAACTGCAATTGGTAAAAGTTGTATGTGTGAATCTAATATCTGCATCTTCACACTAAACAGACTTCCAGGACATGTTCCATTTGCTATTTAGGGTCAGCTTTCATCACCCTGAAGAATGATTTGTGTCTCCAATCCACCATAAACCACTTTAAGGACTAATGGCTGTCACACAGATGTGTGGAGCCCATTAGCAATGGTTGAAGCAATTACTGCCCCCAGGTGTTGACCGGCCCTCTCTCTTCCCCAAACCTGACTGAGGGACCAACTACGTGCAGCACTTACCACCACCACTGAGATAAACACATTCACATGAAACTGATTTTGGAAGATGTGTGCAAACATAGGGACAAGAATCTGAAGCAGCTGAGGCAGAGGTACAGATTTCACCGTGCTGAACGTGCATCAGGAACATTGTTTTCCCTGCAAAAGCGATAAAAGGAGCTGAGAGGGAGGTCACGTACAGCTGTTTGTTCAGTGGATTCAAGTCTGCGCTGTAGCCAGTGGGCATCCAAAACCTGTGGGCTACCTAAATGGTACCAGTGATTTTATTAAATGCCCCCATCGTCCTGTAAAATATTATGAGATTTCTAATAAAACTTTCACTCAGAGATCATAAAGCAACTGTGGTGTACAAGCTGTAAAGACAACGATATTTTCCCACCTGCACCATAAAATAGCATCAATTGTAATTTCTAATGAAATGGTACTTAGTTCATTGTTTGAAAATGTAGTAACAGTATCCCCAAATGTTTCTCTCTTCCAGCAAGTTAATGCAAGTGAGGAAAGAAGAACAGAGATCAGAGATTACACTTTACGCATACATTTCTCCAGTAAACCAGTTTTAAGTTTTCATCCAAAAAAAGGACTAACAGCTGTTCACATATCACGTAGAGCTCAGTGACAGTTTTCCTGTCCTGTGAAAAACGTGAAACAGGAAACATTTCAAAATAGTGACATGGGAAGAATTTAAGCTTTCTCAAGGCTTTTTCATGAAAAACATGAGAGGAAGAGATCATAAAGCAACTGACTTCTAAACAACACTTCTCACGTCACTGTCTCAACTACTTACATACTCAAGGTCCTTACTATTGCACAATGTGGTTCTAAAAGATCTTCTGAGTTTTCTGTCAGCAAACAGCATCGCTTTTTTATGATTCAGATATGAAGTACAGCATTAATGCAACACCAGCGAGCACGCTGCAAAATATTTCCTAAAACCTCTTTACAGATCCCTCAATGTTTTTCCACTTGTATTAAGTGTAGGGTTTCCAGGGAGAGGTAGGCCACTGCAAAACATCTTCCCAGACATATATATATAACTCCATAACTGAGGGTCATGCTGTACAGAAAATGTTTACTTGATAAATAGAGGTCTGCGTGATTACAAAAGGAATAGAAAGAAAATGCTGTCTCTGTATGAAGAAGGGATTTTAATACCACAGTAAAAATTAACCCCGCTTGGCTATTATAAGCAACTGGAAACAAACAAGCTAATATTACATTGCACATGCTCAACAGATCATGCTTGGTTCCTGATAAACCACTCAATCTGCTCTACCAAGCCTGTCTGTGAGGCCTGACAGGCATGACCATGCTGCAACCAACACAGGCCTGCAGGTACCAGAAAGGTGCACACTGGAAAACCTTGCAAACTTTGGGTCACCTGTGGTACCAGGCAACAGAACCATGAGCAACTCTAATGCTCCAAACTGTCAGGTTTTTTCCAAATTTGGGTTTCAAATAAATAAATAAATAGATATCAACAACCCAAGCCCTAATTTTTGTACTTCCCAAGTGCTTATTTATGTCAAGTACTCGGAACTCCAGAGTTTCCTGTAAGCAAATAGCTAAGCACCTGAGAGCTGTTGTCTCAGCTTTTGGATTTCACTCTGGTGTGTGAAGTAATTAAGATTCAACTAATCCATTTGGATAAGAAACAGAAGCAGAACTCCAGACAAACACGTGGATTCTCCATGCTAATGAGACAGATTCCTAGGTGAACACTTTCCACCTCAGTGTGCTTGTTCTCACTTGAGAATGTTTTCTTTAGGCAGACAATGCTTACAGGCTAACCCGAAGAACGACATGTATTTTTAGGAACCACCAGACAGGTTCTGGCCGTGTCTATCACTGCCTGTCTGACACAACTTTTTAATGATTAGCTAATTTAGCTGACACATTCGCTTAGCACAGAAAAAAATTTAAGCTGATCCATTTCAAACACGGTAAATGCTTGTCATAAATACACTGGCATGTACCATGAAATATTCTCACAGTAAGATGCAGTTTCAACAGATTTCATAGGACAAGGGGGAATGGTTTTAAACTGAGACAGGGGAGGTTTAGGTTGGATATTAAGAGGAAGTTTTTCACTCAGGGTGGTGACGTACAGGAACAGGTTGCCCAAGGAGGCTGTGGATGCCCCATCCCTGGAGGCATTCAAGGCCAGGCTGGATGTGGCTCTGGGCAGCCTGGTCTGGTTGTTGGCGACCCTGCACATAGCAGGGGGTTGAAACTCCATGATCGTTGTGGTCCTTTTCAACCCAGGCCATTCTACGATTCTATGATTTCAGGAGTTTGTGGCTTTCCATTACGAAAAGACTGCCTAGCCCTTGAGATGACGTGACGCTGACTGAACCTTCCTCTACTGATTCCTTAGAACTTGGGAAAAAAAAAAACTAAACAGTTGTGATGAATTGCTTGTTAAAAAATACTGCTTTTGCACTTGGACAAGTATGTGACTTCTTTAGAGAGGTGTTAGCTTGCAGTTTTGACGCACATTGCTGTAAGTTTTGCATCTTGCAAAAAAAAAGAAAGAGACCTATTGTGGGAAATAAAACCAGCAACTGTGCTGACCATAAGCGAGGCAGGTGATAAACCATCCTACCTTCTGGGACTGCCCATTACAACACAGGCCTTGCTAATAGCAGCAAGGCAAATGAATTCTCAAAGAAATCAGCTATTAAAATCTAGGTAGTATCATTTCTACCAACATACTTCTCTACGTCTCAAGGACGCATGTATCCTCCTTCAACACTTCGAGCAAGGTAACTTCGGATCGTATCACAATATCAGGTGTTTCCCTACACCTATCCACCCCATGCAACATCGCTGTATATCCTTTAGAAAGATATTCAACATTTTTGTTTTCCCTCCAAAAAATTAGTACAGATAAAGCACCAAAGTCCACACAACAGCAATTCTAGTACCATTAGCTTACTTAGATGAAATAGAAATTAGTTGCATAGAACTCCAGTAAATGTGAGAAGCAGTATTAATTAAAACAACAACAAAAAACCAACACAAGACTGGAATAATGCAAACAGCTCTGCTATTGCTCTGTACGGAGGCGGATGTACTGCACTGTGGAAGCAAGAGGCTTTACCTGCATGATAAAACGTAAGTACATAACCAAGGATAAGTTTTGTTCATTTGTTTTTGGTGGGTTTTCTTTGTTTTTGACCTTGGCTTTTTTGCACACTCCTAATTCAAATGTTACCAAGAGATTGCAGATTATTTAGTCATTTTTTACTTTAGCAAACCGACAGCTTTGATTCTGTCACAGTAATGTACTTGTCAAGCTCCGTATTACAATACAAGAAAGAGAAGATGCTTCAGAGGTCAAGAGCAGCCCAGTGCTGTGGTTTGAGAATGATATTGAAGGAATTTCAGAAGGAAATCTCACGTCTGGTTTTAAAAGCAGAGAGGAACGTGAGAACAAAGACTCAAAGCTTCATTCCACAATTGAAATTCTCAACTTGAAATAACCTAATGGATGAAGTACCGCTCCCATCAACCACAGGCAACTTGTATATTACTGAGTGAGATATTACTGACTGAGCCTGTGGATGCTTCCCTGCTGTGCAGATGTGATATGATTAACTATTTGTTTTCTACACCCTCTCTGTGAAAATACTCACAATGCTGCTAAATCAGAGTGACTAGAAAATGACTATAAAGTTCTCAGCAACTTACAATTTACAGGACCTACAAAGTAAATCGAGGTATTACTTTTTCTTTCAACCGATGACACTGAACTAAAGATAAAGCAACTCTGCATAACAACCTGCCCTCTGTTGAAAAGTATGCTTACACTGATTTCCATATAATTTAGGCTTCCATCTAAAGCAATTCAGTTGATACAGAGATTGCTCACATTTCTTGAAGTTAATAGTGCCAAAGTTTGTCTGTTTTTAATCTGCATACGCTCCACACTAACAGAAATGTGACCCGCTGATAGCCAGACTCCTCTGCCAGGATCTGACTGTTTAAACACACTGTGTTCCTTCAACCAAATATCAGGCAAACACGGGAGATCCTTCCTTTGGTTTTGGCTCACGCTAAGGCCAAAACAAACAATGACTCTTGATCAGTGCCTCCATAGGTAGTTATCTGTGCCCATATCCCACAGACAGGCTGCCTGTGCGGGGATTCCAAGTCCAGAAAGCAGTTCAACCTTGTTTCTTTAACAAGTGTGTCATGGGAAGACACGGAGGGGCTGCCAGAACTTGCGTCTAGAGCAGCAAGAGTTCTGATTTTACTTGTGCCCTTCTGGAGGCACAGAAGCAGCTGTTTGCCAGGCCGCCGAAGAGCTTTGGGCTCACTAATGGAATGAATGGATGATTTTTTTCGCTAATCTGTGTTGAACAGATCACTGCCACCAACCTGAGCAGCCCTGCCTGTGACGGGGGGGGGGTTGGAGCCTGATGATCCTTGAGGTGCCTTCCAACCCAAGCCATTCTGTGACTCTGTGAAAAGGCTACAAATTCCAGCAGGGAGAAAAACAATAATAATCCTCAACTCTGGCGCTTGTGCTAAACCATTTCTGTCATGTTTTAAGCACTTCAGCACCACCCAGAAGAACCTCACACTGATGGCCAACCAGATCTTTAAGAACACAAAGCGATCTATTTTACAAAGCTTGTCCCAACTCTTTCGCTCAGTGCCCCGGCTGAAGAAAGGAGCAGAGTAACAAAGCCTTCCCAGCTCACCGTCCATCTCCCCGACTCCCGACCCGCTCTCCTCATTCCCGCTGACCCCCGCAGTTCGGAGATGGATCCCTGTGGTGAAGCGTCTCCCCGGAACCACCGGCACGGAACGGCGCCGCTCACCTGCCCGCAGTCCATCGCCGGCGCAGCCCATCGGGAACCAGGCGCGCTCCTCCCGCCCCCCCGCGCATCCCAAGGACGCCCTTCGGGGAGGGGTCCGCCGCCAACAGCCCCGGGAGACCCCCGCCACCCCCCGCCAGCAGCCGGAGCAGGAAGCGGCCGCGGAGCCGCTCCGAGCCGCCCCCCCCACCCCGTCACGCCCCCTTCGGCGGCGGCCTCGGCCCGGCCGTCCCGCGGTCTCCGCCGCTCCGCCGCCCGCGGAGGTGAACAGGGCGGCCCGGCCCGGGCGGCGCGGAGGGGGGCGGCCCCCTCCCCGCGGTTACCTTCGCGGTACTTCTTGCGCAGCCGTCGGTGGACGCTCTTCACCACCCCCGAGAGCTTCTCCTGCTCCAGCTTCCGCTCCTGCTCCGGAGGCGGTGGGGGTGGCGGCGGCGGCGGAGAAGCGGCAGCCCCGCCGGGCCGAGGCCGGGACCGGGGAGCGGCCTCCATGGCGGTACCGCTGCTCCGCCGCGCGCAGCCCGGCCGAGGGAGGTGTGAGCCGGACGCTACGGGACAACGCGCGTGCGCCGCCCTCCGCCGCGCGGCATGCTGGGAAATGGAGTCCGCGACGGCCGGGTTCGTCGCGCGGCCTCCCGCACTGAGGTGCTCTTCAGAGCACAGCTATGAACAAGATAGGTCGAACACCCCCGAGCTCATAGCAGGGACATCTGTCGTGCAGCTGCTAGCCTGTTCGGCTTCGCTAGCAGCAGCTAATTGTGCTCTCTGAGGACGTTCATAAACGCTAAGAAGTTAATTGCGGTTACAATTAAATCAGTGACAAATCACACGGAGCTGGGCAGGGTCAGGGTTTCATCCCTATGAGAATTCGGTGAGATGCACCGCCTCCCCCTGTGGGCTGTGTGACTGTTCTATCAGCTCTGTCTGTCCTGCCATAAGGATTATTATGTGTCCAGTCAGAGTACGGCATCGTTCTGCTCTTCCGATAAACTTCTAATTGAAGGCGCAATTATGGAGATGAAATAACTGTTCAGACCAAAGCTTTTCTTTGATATCGACTGCAAAGGCATCCCTTTCTAACCTGACTGTGAGATGTGCAGGTGGGCTGCGCGCTGTGAGTGAAGGCCTGGCTTTTCCAGGCGTTGCAGTCTAAGTACTCAAAGAACTGCAGTCCACTTTGGTTCTTCCATCACAAGCTTTACGTGCTACTTTTTGTGTCTTGCTGTCAAAATACTGTGGGCTTCTTCCCCCCCAGCCCCCCTTACATCATGTAAGGGAATTAAAACTTGCCACTGATGATGGCAGTAAGAAGGGAGATAGAGAAGTGTGGAGATTTAGTTATTTTTAGTTAGGTTTTTCTTAAAATTTTCCAACTGCTATAAAACAAAATAGGAGATATTAATTGAAAAACCACTAGTGTTCCTAGTGTGTGCTAATTTCACTTTCACTTGGAAGACATCTGGAAATCAGTGTCTTGTACAGGTGATCCCATTTCATATTCACAAGAAGCTAAATCTGCATTAGAAAGGAGGCTCAGTGCTGTGGCTCTATCTTAGCTTGCTGTAATGCTTCCAGTTTTATATGCAGGCCACATAAAAACATTAAGGCAGTGTAAAAAGAGGAGATTGAACTGATAGCTACTGGGGACTTTTTGCTCTAAGGGCAGCCTACACAGTGGTTAATGCTCCATCCACTTTAAGCTGTGCAGGATTTGGGGAAGCACAGAATTAAGAAGAAAAGCATGCGTCAGTCCTCTGTGTGTGGTATATTATCAGGAAGTGTTGGAGGGACAGAAAAGAGATGGAGGCATTTGGAGAATGCCTAACTTACTGCTGTGGGATCAACACTACCGCCCACAGCCCAGAACCTCTGAACTCAGAATTGTAGGGTACATTATCAAAGCATGAGTGGATCTGTGATCTGGAAAACTGTATATCTACCTGTAGAATTGGACAGTTTGTTCCCTTGCTCTGTCACCCTCAAAGTAAACAAGTTATTTCTCATGTTCGGATGGAACTTCCTGTGTACCAGTTTGTGCCCATTACCTGTTGCTGGGCACCACTGAAAAGAACCTGGCTCCATCCTCTTTACTCTCACACTTTAGATATTTATAAACATTGATTAGATTCCCCCCTCAGTCTTCTCTTCTGCAGCTTCTCAGCCTTTCCTCATAAGGAAGGCACTCCAGGCCTCTCAACATCTTTGTTGCCCTCCTCTGGACTCTTTCTAGATCCCTGTCTTTTTTGAAGGGAGAAGTCCAGAACTTGGCGCAGTACTCCAGGTGTGGTCTCAGGAGGGCAGAGTTTTCATTCTTCATTGCTAAAGAGGTAAATTAGAAGTTTAAGTTCAGTAAGCAAGTAAAAGAGCATTACTGGATTACTCTAGAGTACACAAGGAGGAGGCTTTATACCTTCAGAATACGCGGATCCTTACCTTGGTTTGGCAATAGAGGCATGCTGTAAATTCCCTATAGAATATGTGGTGAGAATTAGCTTCCAGCAACAGAATCCAAATGCAAAGTTATCAGAGGAGGAGCATGGAGATACCAGAAGGTGATGGCAAGCCAGTGATTAAAACAGGACTGGTTCTGGCAGACCTGGAGCTGATGATCCAGTGATCTGGCGAGGCAGAGAAAAACAATTGTGCTGAATACATTTCTTGTACGCAGTGCAGGGAGAGTCAAGGAACAAACAGAGATGAATACAAGTCTTGTAATTGTCCCTGAGGCAGGACAGCAGATCTACTGATAAGGATGCGCACTTCCTCCAAAGGAATGAGTTCTTATGTCCAGATGGGGACAGTGGAGTTTCACTACCTGGGAAATAGTCTTTTGAGCAGTTGTACCAGCTACCTTGAATATAGAAGATGCCTGAAAGATCCTCTGTGTATGACTTGCTTTTTAGAAAAAAAAAAAAAGCAGATTTAGGGCAAACTAGGATAGGTTTGGGGTTTTTGTTGTTATTGTTGTTGTTTTTTTTTTTATTATTGTTACTGTTGTTGGTTTTTTTTTTTAACATTTTTGAGATATTTTAGCCCCCATCACTTTCCATGGATGGCTTTAGAAAGAAAAGCCCAGATTCACCGACTGGGAGGAGAAGTTACCCCTCCTCTATCCAGCGCTCAGGTGGCTGGGATGTTGACTGAGGGTGTGGGAAAACCAGTTCACATCCCTGCTCTGCCTACAGGAATCTGAACCCACATCTTCACTACCCAGTGATAGAAAGGGGAAGTGCTTTTCCTTCTTCCCTAGAGAAGGGTGTCAGCAGTCTGTATTTTCAGTCTTTCTCCCTGGGAAAAGCATGGAAGAAAAGTAACATGAAAACTTCCTGAAATGAGTGGATCAGCAGCGCTCTGCTTCCGTTTCTATTTCAGTTGCATTTTAACCATCAGGTGTTCTCAGCCTGTTCATCCCTTCTATTTTATTTTCTCTGGTAGTTGGAAAAGGAAACAAAAATGACACAGCATCAAAGTGAATAAACTTTTATAGATAACACTCTTTATCCACTGTGATGACATCACCATAGGAGTCTCTAATGCAATGCAATCTGCACGAATATGACTAAAAGCATGTAATGATTTTAATGGAATATTGAGATACTGAGGTCATTTGCAAGGAATAAAAGGTTCCTTTGTTAGATGTGGAACTGTTTTTGCTATGTATACATGAAGGGAAGACAAACAGGAATCAACAGCATATTTGCTTTGAATTTAAGATTTTCCTTATTAATTGTGGTGTCCTATAAGTCATGAAATGCAGGTAATTTGATCTTAAAAGTGGGAGTCACATCTCTAAATCTGCGCTGAGGCAATTATTAAGAGGTAGTCCATTATTACATTTCTCTAGACTACACACTTTAGTAATTTAGTGATTTGAAATACATAGTAATTAAAACTGCTACCCCATAACAATAATTTTTGAGTTATAGAACTGGGATTCCATTCCTGGAGGTTGACACCTCTGAAAGTATGTTTATGTCAGCAGTTCCATTACTTAGGCCCCTGTGCTTTTTTTTAATGGTAAAAATAGGCTTGATAATGACTACAGTTTGCATCTGAAATCCCAATATTTACTGAAATAAAAAGTTTGCTTCTGGAAAACAAAGGATTCTTCTATTGAAGGATCAGTTAATGCTGCTCCTCAAGTAGCTGGAGACACCCAACTTAGAGACGAAGGCTGAAAAATCCATCACGTCTGCAGTCTCATTATGGAGTCTAACAATGTATTCTCAAGTCCACTTGAATTAGACACTTATAGGAGGTTTTATTTACTGAAATCATGTCTTCTGCTTGCTAGTTTGTGTTGCAGTAAAGCAGTAACCAGCATTTCTGATAAGCAGTGCATTAGCTGCCTCTGTTCTGGTCAGCAGATACCAGTTGTGTCTCTCCATGGGAGGTTGCTGTTTCTTTTGACATAGGAAAGAAGAAGCTGAGAATGCTTTAATCACTTCAGTCTGTCATTTGTTTAATAATAAATAGGTGAATTGAACTGCTGAAATGCTTACTCAAAATGTAGCAAAGTTCCTTATACCTCAGTTA
>PPHD01013725.1:0-14205 GCA_002909625.1 Bambusicola thoracicus | reverse complement strand
ACCAAAAAAAAAAAAAAACAAAAAAAAACCCCACAAGGCTATAGACAAAGAAAGAATGAAAACAAAGGGAAGAAAACTAAAATAACTCACCCAGTGCTTCAGGGACAATTTGGATTAGTAGCAGGGGGCTGGCAGTGGGCAAAGGAAGTCTGTTAGGGGTCTCCTAACTTTTCCCAGATGATTCTGCTAAACAGATGACATCTTTTGCTGGATTAGTGCCTGATGGGATGGGGAAATTAATCCAAATAGCAATAAGGCAGAGAGCTGGAGCAGTTAGTCTGTGAATGAACAGCCAACTGCTGCAGTTGTGGAGACAGTTTTCCCCTTGAATGAGGAAGGAAGAGGAGGGAGAGTTTCTTATGATTTGGGGAAGAATAAGGGGAATTGGTGAACATCTCTAGGACATTCTTCTAGCTTTTAACAGCATTAGGATTTGCTCTATAGCTCAAACCAGGACTATAGAGCTCCAAACGTAATAGCCAACTTCCAGGATTGATGGGCTATAGCAGTGATGCGTGGTGAAGAAGAGAGGCAAGCATAGGCTCTCCCTCATCCTTGCTTTCTCCTGCAGAGCTCACTCATGCTGAGGAAGAGCTGAATCCATGAGAAATCCAGGCTGGAACAAGAGCAGCACAATGCAAACAACTGGGTTACCTGCAATCCACTTTGTTTTGTTTTCTAAACTCTGAGGTCAGGTGATATCTTAGTGCTAACTCGATGCAGAAGATTTGCAGCACTGGGTAGCAGGAGAGCCTGGTGTGAGGGCGGGCAGTATGGTGCACCTCTTGGAGTTGTGTTTGTGCCACTGAGGAGTACTCTCTCTGCAGAGGCTGTCGAGCAAGGACGCAAGCTGGCTCTGCATAGTTAAACCCTGGAAGTCATCATGCACTCAGCTCACACACAGGCCTTGTGTTACAGGGAGATGGAAACATTGGCAAAGACATCGAGGTGACATCTCTTCTGCGAAAGTTACACTGGGCTCTTTTTAAGCTCTTTTTGGACAGCAGCCATTAGAGATAGGCAGGACAAGAGAGCTCTGGTGAAAGATTTCTCTGAAGGACACCGGTCCTGAGCATGCAGCCCTGTACTCTGGGGCAACTCAGGGTTGAGGGACGGGAACAGACACTTCTCACTGAGCCATGTTTACTGCAGCCTTTGCAAATTTGGGCTTGAAATATTTATTCACTCCCAATACCCTCTGTAATGTGAGTTTTTGACATGGCAATCAATGATGCTGTTTCCAAGGGTAGTGCTTAGTCCTGGCAATAAAAGGTGGCAAGATCAGACCTTAATGGTGGGAGAGGAAGGAGCGTGAGTTGAAAGCAACAAAAATAGCACCTAGGCTGGACTTCCCCCAAATCCAATAGTAAATGAAATCCAGTGAGACTTTGATCTTGCCAAAATGTTTCTTTGTCCCTCTCTCTTGTTATAACCCTACAAGACAGATCTATACATAGCTCTTGTATTTTTCATAGATCAGGAAACTGAGGCATGGGAAAGAAGGAGTGGGACATGATGTGCTCTGGACAATTTGAATTCAGGCTGGTTCAGAAGAGGCTAGATGAACTGACTGAGGTCTCAACAGCTGCGTGGTGTCAGCCAAAAATGGTACAGGGATGAGAGGGTTGTGTTGCAAGAAGTGGGTGTATGGAGAGCTCAAGAGGTAAATACGTGTACTTTTTCCTAACTCTGTGCAATAACAGCTGCGTCTTCCATGTTACCCAACAATCCACAGCAAATCGTGTTTGAAAACTACAGTCCATTCTTGCCTGTGTGAATGATTAATGCTGTGGCCTCGCACATACAGACAAGGGCTCATCAATTTCTTTAAGTGGTGATGGCTCTCAAATGCTTTGCCTAATTTCAGTGAATTTGCAAACCCCATTTCATTCTACCCAAGCCTGTCTCCCAAGGGCTTACGTTGTGCAGTTTCTCTGAAATTCGTGCTGGTTTATATCTGTGCTTTGCAATTGGTTAACCACCTACTTAGCAGCACTTGTCATTTGGGATTTTCCTCTTTTTAATAGCCTTAAATGTTATCAAAACATGAGTCCAAAATAAAATTCCTCCTGATAACTACCAGTCATGGAGTCATTATTGGAAAGGGCAGCTGGTGGAGGATAGCAAAGCGGAGCTCAGTGCTGCTATTTGGAAAGGACAGCTTTGTACTTAATAATAATAATAAAAAGTCACTGCGTACTTATACTCTAGTTTACCACACCTCTTCTTAGCATGAAGTCTAATCAGAGTTTGACTCTTCTCTATAGAGAAACAGCTGATTCAAAACCAAACTGACCTTCTTTGGTTAATAGTAATAACAATGAGAAAAGAAATAGCATTCACGGGCATCTCCTTAACAAAAGGAAGCACTCAATTTCATGCAGAAGCTATTACCTTCCACTAAGCTAACACATTCTCAAGCAGGCTATAAATGAAAAACCAAAACATTAAAGCAGAACAGCCTTGTCATATATTTTAACTTTTAATCATCCTATCAAGTTGATTAAATAAACAGAGAAAGTGGAGATTTATTAGATTGAGGGAAGAAGGTGACAGGGAAACTCTGAATGCATTCAAAGATCGGATGAGGCGCCGTGTACTAAAGCAGAAGTCAGGTAGACAAGGAGGTACAGCTATAAGTGCCTTTTAAAAAAGCCTTTGCATTGGACCACCTGGCTCCCAGCTCACTCATAGCTCAGGGACAGGAATCAAATTTTCAAACAAGCAGGTTTAGCTCCCAGTGTAAATGAACCAATGGTCTCCTCCTGTCTTGGTAGGATACTGCCTCACCAGCGACTGACCCTGCGTGGTTGTGTAAAAATCAGTCTGTCTCATCTTGGAAAGAAACTCTGGATAAAACCCAGAAAAAAGTTCACATTTCAAATTTTTTTTTTGGCTATTTTTGGCCTAAAGGTCTAACCACTCTAAATATTGGCACAATTCAGGATGAGATTTTTGAACATTTCCTCTTGATATTATTAAATCCCCATCTGCTGTCAGATACCACTCTTCCACTTTGTTTTTACCTCTTGCACTCGCTACTTACAGTTTGAGTAACAAGAGCTGCACAGAACACAGATGAATCACGCAGGCAGGTTAGGGTGAACAGCTCTTGTATTAGTCACAAAAGCCTGAAGAACGAGATGAGTTATGTGCATGCCAGTTGTTGGGAGAAGATTCATTAAACCACTGGGCCTTGAGCTTGGTTAAAATCACACCCTTTTAAATCACCCTGGAGAGCTTTTCTGGTCTGGGGGATAACTCACCAAAGAGAGACTGTGAGAGCTGGGATCTTAACGTGCTCTGACATGGACAACAATATGACCTTGGAAAAGTCACTTTACATCTCTGCGTCTTTGTTTCCTCTCCTTCCTCTCTATGTGGTGTGTCAGAACCTGTGGGTCAAGATCTGCATCTGCATGCTATTAAGTGTAAATGTATCACTTTGGAGCCTCAAACCACACACACAGAGAACCCTGAGGTGCTACCAGAAGGTGAATGGCAATGCTGACCCCACAACTGCATGTACAGGCAGAGAAAGAGTTGTGCCAAGCAGTGTTTCACATTGCAAAATGATTCCAGAATGACAGTGCAGTTAGGGAATTGCCCTGGTTTTATGCATTAACAACAGCATTTACTCCATCAAAGGGGGGCAGAAAAAAAACTGGAGAGAGGGCAAAAGAGGTATTTATTAGGTCTGAGTCCTGGCCTCCCAAATGGGAATCAAGGTTGGCTTGGTAGATACAGAAATTTTATACCACTCACAAGGACTGGTAAATACACAAGCCAGAGGCTGTGTGTAACAAGCAAGTAAGAAGCAAGAAGCTCATTAAGTATAAACAAATACAAAAATGAAATTAAAAAGAAAAAGATCTGAGATCAATACTCTCTCGAATACCTGTCTTATCAAGCCTCACATGTTGATTGCAGCCCAAGCAAAATGACCTGCTCTGAATGATTCCCAATCCTTTTCTCCTTCAATTTTTATTTTTTCATTCTTGCACTAGGATAATCTTTTATTGATATGATACATGCTTATAAGAACAATGCTGCAGACTGTGGGCTTGCATCATTTCACAAGCAATGTCACGTTCAGGACTTTTACATCCCAACTATGAAGAACACAGAGGGACAAAGGCAGGGATTTGCAAAGGAATCTAACCTCAAATCAAATATGTAGATTTAAGAGGGAGTTGAAAGTCCCAAGGAAGACAGATATATCCACTCTGCAAAGGCTGTTCAGAAGAAGGTAAGAAAGGAGATTTTGTCCTCAGTGGTGCTAATTTGCATCAGAAGATTATCTGATTCTTCATTTGTTATTCTCATTTTAGCAAGGGTAAAACTAAGGCTCAGAAAAATAAAGTCAGTAGGTTAAAAAAAAGAAAATCAAAACCAAGAAACATCATCATCTTGTTCTAACTGAACCAATGAGGTTACTTAACAACCTAGACTAGAGGTGTAGCAACCCCTGCATTGCTCTCAAACTTTTCAGAGCACTTAGATATCTCTGGCTGGGACAGAAATGGTGGGATGGATGCAGGAATCACTGTCTGAAATCCTGCACTGTGTGAGGACTGACAGAGATGTCAAAGGTTAATCCTGACCCTGAAACCTCCAGCTTGTGAAAAAGTTGGAAAAAGTGCAAAAGTTGAAATTACTACAGTTCTTTCTACCAGTCCATTGTTTTATATTCCCAGTCTGAATCCCACTTAGTCCCACAATTGCAGATTCATCTCTTCTCTACCTAAAGACTTGCATCTTCTATGTAAGACTGAAACTTTAGAGTTTTCCATCCAAAGTTTCTCTCTTGAAATAAAAAATTAATAACTCCATTTTGCCTGCCTCGGCTCTCCATCTCAAAGGAATTCACAAAGCACTGTCAAAGAAACTTATTTAAATAGCATTATTTGGACACAGTAACCAATGTGATTAAAATTAAATCACTGCATGAACACTTTGCATGTATCCAACAACTCACGGACCATTACATCCTCTAATTGCATGAATTTGGTGTGCTGGATTTTATGAGGCTACATCATTGAAAACTCATGGAGCTGAACAAGGCAGAACCTGAGGTCTGAAGTACTTTGTATCTAGAGGATGCTTTGGTTTGTCCTAAATTCATGCATTCTGGTGAGATTCAGCGAATGTCGTGTTCATCCTTTGGCTGCATGGATGAAGGAGTATTCATGCAGAGATGACTTGTGTGTGTCCTTGGAGTAAGAGTCTGCAGTCATTAAGGTATTCCCTATCTGCTGCTTGTAAAGGGTCAGAGCAAATCTCTTCCTTGGCTCCCCCCTCTGTCCTGTCTTTAGACCTCATGCCCAAAGCCTTCATCAGACTGTCAGTCCCTCATATACAGTCTTTTCTCCAACAACTCTTTAATTTTACAATCAGTGAGCTCCCTCTCAGCTTGAAACTTTCCTTTAGCTCTTCGTCTTTGTCCGTGTTTTACCTATACCCTCAAAAACTTCCCTCATCTTTTCATATGAGGCATTTTCCCTCTCACCTGCAGCTACTTACTCCAGAGCACTTAAGTATTATTATTTTTATTTTACAAGAGGTTCTGAACAAGCGCATACATTTTGCTAGCACCCATTCCTATAAGCATCATAACTCCTTTACCAGTATAATACTTGCTAAATGGGATTTGATGAGCCCTGTCATCACCTTATTTACTGTCCATAAAGGGAGGAATCCTGGGTTTGCAGATCTAACATCTAGTTCACACTTTGCACGATGTAGTGAGTGACTAAGGATAAACTAATTGTCCTTTGTGATATGATAGGGCCACTGTTCCGTGGGGAACACATTGTCCTTTCCAGTCCTTTGCCAACATTTCTAATACTTCCATTCTTTTTCACTTAAAATGACAAACAGAAATGAGAAAGTCCACAAAAGTTTAAAAGTTCCTGGGGAAAGGAGTTCAAAGAGGCTGATAAGGACAATGAGGTAGTCTAGGAAACTATCAAAATTAAGGGCTACATTTGGCCAAGACACTCAGAGACCAGACCCAGAAATGCTACCAAGCAATTTCTATTGCATTACGGCATCAAATTTATCTATCTATCTATCTATCTATCTATCTATCTATCTATCTATCTATCTATCTACCTATCTATCTACCTACCTACCTACCTACCTATTTATTTACTGTAATAAAGTCAAATGGGGAAATTGAGGTGATACCTGAACGTGCTGTGGGCAGTTACAAATATTCCTGTCACTGATCGGAGTGGAGCAGTGATCACCAGTTTCCTTACTATTACTGCTTGAGGTGTATATTCAGGAAGAGACATGCAAATCCTAGAAGTTTGGATAAGCTACCCAGGAGCAGACCAACTTCAATGGAATGTGACAGGACTTAGAAACGTTACCTGGCCCCAGTATATTCAGGAAGGGTGGGACACGAGCACCAGACTTTGAATCACTGCAGAACAAAACTGTATCACCCTGCAGCCAACATCTTTCCAAATTTAGAAGGGGATTCACTTACAACCTCAACTTCTTATCTTTGCTGCTGACCTTTACTGAGTTACACAATTGGCTTCCTACAACAGCCAGTGCTTGGATTCAGTTTACTATGCACCGCCTGCCTCCACTTTTATGGTTTGCACTTTTACTTTATTATCTTTAATTTTCTTCTTCCAACTCTTGAGTGGGTATTAGAAAGTCAATACAAAACCTATTCTGGCCTTTTATTCTAAAATAACAGCACTAAGCTTGTTTATTTACACTGAGACAAGATGATATTTGTGACAGCCTTGTCAATAGTTCAATGGCATGATGCTAACTTTTTTCTTTAAACTCAAACACACTCTATTTGCATGTGTTTGTCTGTCTCTCCAGATTAACTCTTGTTTTCTGGAATCAATATCAATATTCTCCAAAGAGTTGAAAAACTGCACAGAAGATATGTAGCTTTTGAATGTCTCATCTTGGGGTAAAGGTGTGTGGTTCCCATGAAGGAAGGGCCAGCTACTCATGCACTGAATTTACAGCTCTCACACTGCTTAGTTGAACTGGACCAGTTGACAGAATTAGCTTTTACCAGCAAGTAGGCAGTATCTGGGATATCATAGGATACCCTTGTGAAAGGGCCTTTCCCTCTGCGAATTCAGATTCTTTTGTCTCCTAATCCACCCGTCTTGATAGAACTTGGTGTCCCACAGCAGCATGAGAAGAAAATCTTGGTCAATTTTGATAGCACCTATTTTTCAGTCCTACTAAGGCTGGTTTACGGGCATCTTAGCCAGGCCCCATGCTTTCTGTGCCTTAGTGTTCCACCTGTGAAAAAGGATAAAATCCAAAGCAATGCAGTGCTTGGTTATAGCTATTAGTTGATTAAATGATAAATGTTTTCACATCAGCTACTCAAATTCTAAGTCTCAGTATTAATTGTTTGATTTTCAGAGGTGCTGCACATTCACTTTTCCCAAAGAATTAAAGTGCCTTCTAGCAATGGCAAAAACTCATACCATCAACAGTGTATGTAACAGCTTCCTCACAAGATTTAGTATTGGGGTTGGAGCCCTCAGAACCAGAGCAACACTTCAGCCAGGGGAGCTACCTGCGGCAATGCAAGTTTCTGTTTCTCTGATATGGAGCCATCACCAGTGGAAGCTTTTGCTGCTACATTTTGGGGTTGATTAAAAGTATGCAGATCCTCTAGGAATCACTGAAGCATATTGAGATGCCCCAAGAAATACTTTCTGTGTTGAGAACTTTGATGTGACTGAGATTCAAAGCACCTCTCCATCTCCAAACACAAGGAAAAAATCTCCTACTTGCTGGTTAGGTGAAGGGGACTACGCTCTCTTTTGTCCTACAGGGTAAGCTGGAAGGGACCTGCAAACCCACTCAGTTTGGGAAAGGTTCTAACAATGGTATGGGAAGCAAAAGCAGGCAGGTCAGCCTAGCCAAAAGGGAATTTGTTCAGATGAAAAGGCTTCACAGAATCATAGAATCACATGGTTGGAAAGGACCTACAAGATCATCTAGTCCAACCTTCCTTCCGTTACCATTGCTACCAAAAGCCAATAAACCATATCTTGTAGCTCCTCATCCAAACACCTCTTAGACATTACCAGGGACAGCAACTCCACCACCTCCCTAGGCAGCCATTCCAGTGCCTGACTGCTCTCCGAGAGAAAAAGTTTTTCCTTATGTCTAATCTAAATCTCCTCTGGTACAACTTGTGGCCATTTCCTTGGGTCCTGTTTGTTGCCTGGGAGAAGAGGCCAAACCCCTCCTCATCACAACATCCCTTCAGGAAGTTGTGGATTGCAATGAAGTCTCCCCTGAGCCTCCTCTTCTCCAGACTGAACAATCCCAGCTCCCTCAGCTGCTCCTCATAAGCCCTGTGCTCCAGACCCCTCACCAGTTTTATTGCCTTCTCTGGACACGTTCCAGGGCCTCAATGTCTTTCTTGTAGTGAGGGGCCTGAAACTGAACACAATACTTGAGGTGCGGCCTCACCAGTGCTGAGTATAAGGGGATGATTGGCTCCCTGCTCCTGCTGGCCACACTATTTCTAATGCAGGCCAGGATGGCGTTTGCCCTCTTGGCCACCTGGGCACACTGTCAGCTCATGTTCAGCTGAGCATCAACCAACACCCCTAGGTCCCTTTCCTCTTCACAGTCATCCAGCCACTCAGCCCCAAGCCTATAGTGCTGCATGGGGTTATTATGGCCAAAGTCCAGGACCCGGCACTTGGCCTTGTTGAACCTCATCCCATTCACCTCACCATTCAACCTCTTTGACTCAGATCAAAAGCCAGATGTGAGGTTGCTCATCTGAACCATGTAAAACCCTTAAGGCTGAGGAATGGGTCTCTGAATCGAGAGTGCTTTGTAAACTGCTCTTTTCTCAGTAGATAGAAAGAAAGTTCTCAGCACATCCCTTCTCAAAGCCCTAGGCAGCTGAGATGAATACTATGACACTATTTCATGCTCTCCGTATGCTTTCCTAGCTCCAGGTTATCTACCCCTTGCAAATCCAAAGTAGAGGTCAGGCTCATTGCTTTCAAATCAGGCCCAGCTGCTCTTTCAGTCACCCGCTATGGCTCTTCATTTTTTACCACATAGTGTGGGAAGGCTATCTTCCAAGAGTACACCCACCTCCCTAGGTGCTATAATGACACAGATGCTGACTTACCCAAATATGCAAAACCAAGGGTTTGGGGTGGACACATGCACTGACTTACCAACTTAAATATAAACTGACCCACTCATTTCTTAATGTAAGATCTACGGTGCAAGCCATGTCAGAAAGCCCCACTGAGACAGCTCAGGTTATAGACCTCCCAGCGAGTCTGTTGTGTCTGGGGTGGTTTGTGCTTGCAATCAGTAATTTCAGCTTCCCTGTCTCCCATGAAGCGTTTGCCTTCTTAAAGTGCCGCCTACATTTGTAGAACCTGAAGACCCGTGATCCTTTTAAGCAAGATTGTCAGGAAAGTTTGATCACCTTTTGAAGGGAAAGAGGCAATTGCCTGAGTGTGATCCATTTTCATTCTCTGTGGATCCTGAGGAACAAATGAATCCCATAACTCAAGGCAACACTTGCTCCAGCTCTAAAAACACCTGATGTTTAGCTTCAACACAAGCTGTAACTCGCTAATTGCACTTGTACTTGCACACTTCTTCATGTTCTGCCTAGGACACACAGCTTTTTTGTCTTACCTACTAGACTATCATCTTTCCTTGACTCAAGCCACAGACCAAAACTCACTGCATTTCCCATTCTGCTGTAAATGTTTTGCACTGTTGCTGTGTCTGCTCCAGAAGTAGTTGCCTTTTCATACCGGCTACAAACAGCAGTCTGCCAACTTCTGTAAGGACACTGTGGAGAGAAGGCATGCTGCAAGGGCAAAGGTGGGTCACGAATTATTTTTGAACTCTGATTAGCAGTAAAGTGGTGCTGGGGAATAAATGCTAAACTGCGGAATTCAGATGTGGCTGGCTGATTATTTCCCATCTTCTGTTGACCCTAAAAGTCAATAAAGCTCCCATACTACCCTTCTTTGAGATTCCCCTCTCCTCTCTATAATAGTGTGATTAAAATACCCTAGTTCAGGCCCAGCCTATTTTGATGGTTCCATGTGCCTCTTCCCTATGGATTTCTTTGCTCTGGCTGTCAGCCAATCAAGGCTTCAGCAATCTGATCAGTTGCATGATTTAATGAACCCTCCTTTCGTGGGGAAGGGCACATTCCTTTATAAAAACTGGTGAGATATCACATTTCACAGGATGACCTCTACTTTCATAAGATGATGGGAGAAAATTGGTTTTGGAAATCGAGGAAGATTGCATCTTGTGAAACAGAATCCAGAGAGTGACACAGAGACCACCTTTCCATTCCAGTCCATTTAATTTTCAGGTTTTGGTTTTGATGAGGAGCTAAATATAACTTGGGTCACTGGACCAGAAGCACAAATAATTAAGAAGGAAAGAAGCCCCTCTCTCACTCTTTACTCCAAGAAGCTCTCATAGCAAATGTACTATGCTCAAAGCTGAATAAAGAAATAGAGCTTGTCCTCCACACCACTGCAGCAGTCTTTGTGGATAGAAGTGTACTCTTTTATTAACAGTGTTCTGTGGCATTGTTTTACTGCTATTGCTCTGCCCAAAAGCAGAATTTGAAGAGGCAGAATGCAATGGTCCAGGCATTTAGATTCACACATCTAGACCCAAATGTGTTGTCTGGATATCAAAGCTGAATTCAAACCCAAAGACTTTGGCATCTGGGTAATTTTCAGGACCCTATCATGAATTCTTGAAGAAATTAGGCTAAAATAGTTAATGTTCATAACAAGTAGAGATTAACTTTGAGATTGTTCAGAGAACTTAAGAATGATTCTCTTTCATGAGGTCATAAACTTGATGCTGTAGGCTAAATAGAGTCTGACAGGCATGTTTGTTCAGGATACATTTATTACTGAGCTATCTAGGGACATCCACAATTACTGTCATGAGACGTCTGATGATTAAAGAGTAGAATGAGCAAAACGGAAGATTAAAGGCATAGAAAAGGGAGCAGAGATGTCTGTTTTCACTGAGAGTACCCAACTGAAAGGAAATTTCAAGCCATTCAGGAATGTGCATGGCATATGGTTTTACAATGAAACTTGCTGTACATTTTTTAGACATCACTCCCCTGCTTCCATCAACTTTTACACAAACAATAGGCCAACAAAGGGCACAAATCTTATGTTTCACATCCTGAACTCTTAGGAGAGCCCATCATGCAGCATTTGGACACCACCAGGGATGAGTCAGAGCTACTCAAGTGTGTGCCCCTCTGTGGCCCTTCTGAGTTGCCTTATATCCTCAAATATCTACAAAATACCTTTCATTGTCTTTCATTTTCCAGTGTTCCTGGCACAAATTTGGAAGGAGCAGTCAGTTTCAATAATCTGGGTTTTCTTTGTTTGGTTGGGTTTTTTTTTGGTCAGTACTGTCTTATTTCCATATAACCCTATACTAGTTTCCTGGTATCAGCTGGGATGGAGCAGATTTCCTTCATAGTCTCTGGTTTTGGCTTTAGGAGAAAAACAGCGTTGATAACACACTGATGTTTTAGTTGTTGCTGAGCAGTGCTGCACAGTGCCAAGGATGTTTCAGCTTCTTGCACTGTCCTTCCAGCCAGGAGCTGGGAGGGGACAGAACCAAGACAGCCAATCCAAACTGGACAAAGGGATTTTCTGTACTATATGACATCATGCAAAACTATAAAACAGGGGATTTGGCAGGTGGGCAGCAACTGCTTGGGGAAGTGGGGTGCAGTGACTGACCCTAAGGATAGGTGAACAGGAGAGAGTTGGGTTTGGTTGGGTTTATTCCACCTGAAATACAGGACAAAAGGATTTCCTTAAGTGTCTTCATGCCATGTGTTCACTCTGTCCCTTTTTGAGTCAGACCTTCTTGGACTTGTTTTTCCTGGTGAGCTCCCTGGGGGAAACTAAGGAAGATAAAAGCTCTCTCACTGCCTCTGAGCTGCAGTGTCGTTTACAACACGTTTTGATCTAAATGCACGCAGGGACCAGTAAGTGTGCCAAGCTCTTTATCATTCAGGATCCATTCTGAACAGTCAAAAATAGAGAAGAAGTATACATGAAGAATTAAAATGCAATAAATACATGGGAGGAATGAGTGTGTCCCAAAAGTTTTTTTCCTCTAGAAACACTGGAATGCCAATATAATAGGCAGGTTTTATAGGACATCCTGCAGGTGGCATGATGTGGCACAGCTTCATCAGTTCCTTCAGATAAAGAGTTAAAAGGTGTCAAAAGAGAGATCCACCTACAGAAATCCTGGAGCAAGCATAGGGACACCCATGAAATGGCCCATTCACATCACAGTGTACAAGGGCTGCTCCAAAAGCAATGCCTCCTGTTTTATTCTGTTGGCCCACTGCATCAGAGGCAGATGTTGATGGTCTGGCACTAGAGTTTGAACTTTCTCACCAATATTCCACTAGATTTTGTTGCTGTACAACAGATGGCAGCAGAGGGGCAGTCTGACAGCACGGCCTCTGACATGGAAGTGCATATGTAGCAAAGGTGTGTCACTGAATTTCTACACGAGGGGAAAGCAGTACCTATTAGCATTCATTGATGCTTGCTGAACATTTATGGAGATCAAACAGTGGATGTGAGCACAGTAAGGCGGTGGATGGTGCGTTTCAGCAGCAATGGCACTGACAGTGGGTTTCCTCTGCTGGTGCAGGGGTTTACAAATGTGTCATACAGGCTCTTGTTCACCACTGGTGAAAATGCAGAGCTAATGGTGGTGACTGTGTTGACAAATACTGTTTTGTAGCTCTATCAAATAGTGTTATTGCACTCTTCGTTCTAGTTTCTATGGAAAACTAGGTATTACTTTCAGGGCAGCCTACATATATTCCCCGTCTACTAATATCTACCTTTCCATTTCTTCATTCTTCAAGGAATATTTTCCCCTTTGTCTTTACCAAGAATGAGTGTGGAGAGCACCATGCCTGCAAATGGGATTGAAACAAACAGCAGAATAAAGAAAAAAAAATGATGTCCCTGGAGTCTCTTCACCTGCAAACACTTTTCTTTCTGTGTGTGCATGGCTACATGTGCTGCAACTTTATGACTGTGCCGGGTTCCCTTGGGAGCTTCCAACTCTCTTAATGCTTATGACCGCCAGTCAATTTCTATCCCAAAATATCCTCCATAGTGAAGACATGCAATAGGCAAGAAGAAAACAAATATTCATTACTCCAGGAGTTAAAGTAGCATCCATTTGGATTGCACATCTGTAAAAGGCCAATAAATTGAAGGCAATGCTCATAATTACATTGCAGGCCACGCTGAAAACATGATGCATTCCTCCAGAGCAATTTGCTATTGTTGGGGTTTAGAAAATTTCTCCCTCCCTGCTGCTGCCAAAAGGAAAAAAAAAGAAGGAAAAAAGATACTTCTTTTTTGGATGTTGATGATTAAATAAAAGAGAACTGAATGGCAATAGTCATTAGACCAGCAGGAGGAATAAATAAGGAACATCATTGGTAGTTGTAAATAACGGATGCCGTTTTGAGCACAAAGCAACACATCTGGTAATTATTCTCAATTCCACTCCAATTGCTTTGATTTGGCGGCGTAAGGTGCCACAATGAATTCTGCCGTTATTTATTTATTTATTTATTTGCAAATCAGTGTTTAATTGTAAATTGCCTTGGAGGAATCAATGGGATTTATTGCTTCTGCCACGTGAGGTGTGAAATGTTTGCCATTACTGAACAATGGATTATTTTTTAATAATCTCTGCCTAACGTCCTCTTCCCTCCTAATAGGGTTATTTTATCTTGTGTGGGAGTTGCATTTGGTTCTCCTCTTCCCCACGCATGTACAGTTGTTGTTTTTTTTTTTTTTTTTTTTTTTGTCTCCCTCCTTAAACTTTTTGAATTGTTGGTCATTTGATATCTTGTAAACACTGCTTTATTAAGGCAGACCTTAAATAGCACCACTCTGTAAAGCCTTGTTTATGTGTCCTTCTTACAGTTACTTTTAGGAAGACATTTTGGAGGGGCATGTTTGGAGGAGACCAACACACACAGACCATTAACCAAAAAAATGGGAACTTTTTTTTGCCTTTTCTTATACCTGTTTTTTCCATTATGATTTTTGCTTGTCTCCAGACAGCATTCTTCCTATCCAGCCCTACTCCCTCTTTAAAATT
>PPHD01013724.1:0-17140 GCA_002909625.1 Bambusicola thoracicus | reverse complement strand
CTGCACTTTGCTGTGTTGAACCTCATTAGGTTCATCCAGGTCCACCTTTCAAGTCTGTCAAGGTCCCTCTGAATGGCATCCCTTCCTTCCTCCGTGTCAACCGCACCACTCAGCTTGGTGTCGTCAGCAACTTTGCTGAGGGTGCACTTGATTCCATCGTCAATGTCATTGATAAAGATGTTAAAGAGCACCGGTCCCAAGACAGACCCCTGCAGGACTCCGCTCGTTACCGGCCTCCACCTGGACACAGAACCATTGAGCATCACCTTCGGTCTGCGGCCTTTCAGCCAATTTCTTATCCAATGAGTGGTCCACCCATCAAATCCACATCCCTCCAATTTGAAGATAAGGATGTGGTGGGGGACCATGTCAAAGGCCTAGGTCAAGTCCAGATAAATGACATCGGTCGCCTTCCCCTCATCCACCAACGCTGTCAATCCATCACAGAAGGCCACAAGATTGGTAAGCATGACCTTCCCCTGGTGAAGCCGTGCTGGCTGTCTCGGATCACACGCTCATTCTTCATGTGATTGAGCATGTCATCCAGGAGGATCTGTTCCACGATCTTTCCAGGCACAGAGGTGAGACTCACCAGCCTGTAGTTCCCTTCATAATGACATGAGAACTACAGTTTTCCAGGTCCATATGTATGTAATTAAATGAATGTGGTAGAGAGCAAGTGGTAACATCAGAAAGCCTTGTACAACTTATCCTCAGTGAGCACTACCAAAAATGTTACACGCTGAACTTAGTAAGTGGTACACAAGGGTAGAACGTAAACTTTGTTCCACACTTACAAGGAGCAATTTCAGCTTCAGCAGAGATTTGAACACACGATACAGCACTGGCAGTGCAGAACTTGCTCTTGGACTGCAACTACAAAGGTAATCTGTTCTTCCCTATATTATACATTTGACTGCACAAAAATATTGTGCTGTTGAAAGTCTTGTCAGTTACCTGAATAAATTTGTTTGTAAAAATCTGAAAATTTAAATTAATTCACATGAATTAATCAGGTAATATCTTGATTTTAAGCCATCTTATTTTTGGTTTGTCATTGTACTTGATGTATGGATAGTTAAATGTATTCGTGAGAAAGTCATAAATTGTTAAAAGTAGTTTAGTTTAAATTACTGCTGCTTCTGTTACCAATTTCTAGGGTGAACTCCTGGACTGAAATCAGACCTCAAACCAGCAGGTATTTCATTCAAGGATTCTGAAACCACAGACCCAGTATGCCCCTCATTCACATCTCCGCACTACACACTCAGCAGATTTCTGCAGTTTTTTCCCACTAGTTTCTGAAAGCAGGATGCACCTGTGGGGAAAAAGTGGACACCGGCTCACAGGTGCTTATCAAAACGTGATGTACTGCTTCAGACCTTTTTCATACTTTCACAACTGAATTATTTTACTTTTAATTTTTCACAGCTTTCCATCCCCAGAAATGTCAGGGAAACGCAAGGCTTAAAACCGGAGTTCTGCACCTATTCTGCCTATGGATAAAGAAATTTTGAAGAGGTAAAGAACATAAAAAGTAGTGATGAAATAGAACACGCGATGAGAAGTACAGATACCATTCTGCAGAGAAATTGGAAGAACGATGGAAAACTTTTATGAACTATAAGTCACCAACAGTGAAGCTAAGGCTTGAGCTCCAAGAATTCAACAAATATCAGCCATTTGCAAATACTCACACACAGAAAAAAAAAAAAGATCTAGACATAACCATATTACCTGTCAAGTATCTTATGTGAACATTCTAACATTACTTATCTTCATTTAAAGAAATGAACTGACGAGGGATTTAATGTAGCTCTGGTAACCTTATCAGCTTTCCATCCAAGCCAGGTTTATAATTTGTATCTTATTTTCACTTAGAATTTTGTAAGCTTTCATTTCATGATAAACACACTGTAAAAACGACCCTGAGGCTCAGAATCAAGATGTATGAAGTTCAGATCTGGTTTATCCACACTACAGATAAAATTAAGAAGAAAATAAAGTCACTTCCATTCTTCAGTCCTACCGGCATATTCTTAGCAGAATCTTTCTAATGCCTAATATAGGTATCAGGGCAGTATTTTTATTTCTGTATACTTTGCATAGAAAATATTTTATATTGACATCACCAGGACTTAAATCATGTACAGGCAAATACCTTCTTTTTTCATGTGCACTACTCCTTTACTTTGCAGCTGCTTCCCTGTACTCACACACTAATAAGTGATTTTACTAAAATAAACAACAAAGAGAAAGCATATTTTACACCCTTAATAAAAATACAAACTCCAAAATAATGAAGAACCTTATTTTCTCATGTTTTAAGAATATTAAACACATTTGGGTTATTGATTTCTTAATAGTACATGAATGACTGAAGAGATAAAGTGTTTTACCACATGCCAAAGCCAGTAATATTTCCTACAAACAATTCTGCAGTTCCTTATGTAAAGACAATTGGTAGGAAATTATGCTTATCATTCAGCCTTCTTTCAGTGCTCAATAATGTCCGTCTATAAGATCAATATTATTCCACTGATCACAAAACAAAATTCTGTGCAAGTAAGTAACCAATGCATGACTGATTCTTTTTAAACCAAAACATTCTATTTACAACGTCATATCCCTATTAAAACATAATTAATCAAAGCAAATGTTACTATTTCCTGGCTAATTTGCTTTCTGAAATGCTGCCCAAGAGCAAAGCAAGCAGCTGTTTCTTCGTTTGTTTTGCCAGATTATACAACGGACACATCATGGTGCTTTTTCCTGTTCTTAGCCTTCAATTTCCTTTGGCGAAATATAAATCCATTAGCTTGCTCCATGCCCTTAATTAAGGGCACAGAACATTAATAAAAATCAAAATGAGCATGCATCTTAGACTCATGCAGGCTAGCTCCTAAATCCTGCACTTGTTGATTCAGTATCTGTCATTTGATCACAACATTTTACAGAGCATCTTACAGGAATGTGTGAGGAACAATGAGAGATGAAATGCTGCAAGCGAAAGGGTGCAGACCCCTAAATTACTGATTCACTAGGAAAACCTCAGCAATAAACATCCTGCTGTGCACAAAGTTCTTGCACAGATTCCTGCTTTCTTGCAATTACAAAAAGGCAACCCTAAAACCCACTAGCAGTCAGGGCTGACAGGTGGCAGTATGAACATTTTTGATTAACATCTGATTCCACAGAAAGAGCTAAGTGAAGCTTCTGAGGGGGGAAACAAGACATAAGAAACTTCATACAAAGGAAACTCGCTAATTTCCCTGACCAACTCCTAAAATGAACTTAGTGTGCTGTATCACATAACTTTTTTCTAAGGGAGAGCCCCTTAAAATCCAGACAAAGCTGCCACACGAAGCAATTAACAGTGACGGTGTTTCATCAGCTTTGTTCCTTCAGTAACTGGTGTCCTGAAGCTGTTCAGCACCGGGTAAGGTTAACAGAGGATGCAGTGCTCAAATCTCTTTGTAAAATCCTCTCAAGAATTTACAGATCTCTGGCTCACCTATCAGAATAGAAATGAGAGGGAGAGAACAAATGGCAGTAATTTTGCCACGTACTTAAAAGTAGTCAAGAAGTTCTCCCCTTCAACACGTGAGTGACCATTTTTCCTTAAAAAGAAAGCTTCCTTTCTTAAATGAACCTGATAGGTTGGTTTGTCCTTCAGAGCTTAAGAGGCGGGTTCAGCCACTAGTTGCTTCTGGTTAGGAAAAAATATACATTTATTCCGCAAGTATGGCTCTCAGCCTTTAAAATCCAGAAAGGGCAGTGTGCTTATGGAGTTTTCTGTTTGTTTTGTACCAATAACAGAAGGCAAAAGCAGACAGCAATGCAGATACGCAAATCAGCTCTAAATCCATGGAGCTCCAGAAATGGAAACAGCCTGGTTGTCATAGCAGCAGAGCATGCTACCTGAGCTAATTATTCAGTCTGAGAGACAGAGATAATTAGCCCAGAAGCAGCAGCACACTGACACAGATCCTTCTGGGACCTGGGCACACATCCTGCTGATTAGACATTTCAGCTTCCTTGCAGCTAGCGCAAAAGAAAAACGTTCCTTCAAATAAGAAAGCAATTGAAAAGAGCTCTAAAACAAACACAGAAAACTGACACCGGGCAGCAACTGCAACGCAGAGAAGGACAGCTGTATCCACAGTGCTACAGACCAAACTACCAAATCTGTACTGGCAAACTCAGCTGCACGGACGTACTTATTCCCTCCAGTCAAGTGGAAGTTACTTGAGCAACCAGTTTATCACTACAACAGCCTAAATCCTACAAGCTCCCTGTTATTGAAGAATGCAAACTGCATTCTTCAACTGTTCTTCAACATTCTTCAAAGAAGGTAAATACAGCACCCGTGTTACGAACTGTGAATACTGTAGAAAACAAATATTACCAAACAAACAAATCTTCCTAGGACTGGAGACAGCATTTACTTATGGTTTTTCCAAAAGCTAAAGCTTTTTAAAAACAGAACACTAACTTTTTCATCTTTCGAAGCCACTGTCTAACATAAGATCTTCCCTTCAGAAAATGAAAAGCATTTTAAAGTGTTGGGAAACAAGAAAGTAATATTTATCAATTTGCCAGTTCTTGTCAGCCATTCTTCTTTCACAGAAATAGCACGAAACATCACAGAGAAGACTACACCAACAACGTGTCATAGACAAGGATTTTTGCTAGAATTCTTAAAGACGGCAAGATAAAGGAAAATCTGAACTGCTTTCATGTTTTTGTAATCAAAATCAGCAAAGGCAATAAACGTAAACATTGAGTAGGAAAACTAGTGGAAAAATGGTGCAAAGAATTATTTTAGCTCCTTTGAAAATCCAATTATTGGGCGGGGATGCTTTTGCTAGCTTAACAGGAAAACATTCATACTCAATCACCTTTAAAATACAAGAAAGATTATTGAAGTCATGCTGAAAATAATTCTCTCATGCTTTAATTGTCATTACTGCACAACCCAGAATGCATGATACAGAAAGTAATATATTATACTTGAGAGTGCTGACAAAGGATAAACAGACACTTGAACATTTGGTTAACATTTATTGAAAGTTACACATATCTTACACGTCAGCCTGCAAAATACATAACATTTTCCATTTCTAAATAATTTATGTAACATGACTGCTTATTCCTATTTACAAGAGGTCACTTCTAATTTCAGGAGAATCTCTAAGCAAAACTGAAGGATGCCAAAACTCATTCAAGTCTATGTGCTGCCCAGTAGAATAAAATAAACGTGTAAAAATCACTATTTCTCTAATTATAAATATTTTTGTCAGGTTCAATACTGTTGCTAAATAAAGCTATTAAGTTTGGTACTTAAGCAGTCTCCTATTAAAGTCAGAACAGGCATGTACTCTTCACCTATTTACAGCTTTTGAAATAAATGTCAAGCTAAGTGTATTTTACGTATATTTAGATATCAAATATTTCTATTTGTTAAACTCAGTGTCACTTACAAAGCTCCCTGAGGAGCCTCCTCCCAAGTTAGTTGTTGCTCTCCTTCCTTCAGGTCAGTACTCACAAAGTTAGATCTGTTAGCGGTTAGCATTTAGATCAGATTTGTATTTCAAATTAGAAATTAAAATATCATATAATAGAGTGTGTACTCTTCCAATGAAAAAGAAACTCTGGTCTTCCTCACACAAACACAGAAAATGGCCAGATTTCCATACCTCATTTGCTTTAAGGGTGACTTACTACACGTCTCACCTTAAGCGGCCTATTAAGGAAATCCACTATCTTGTGGTAAAGCTTTTACTTTTTGTAGTGAGCCAGCATGCTTACAGCATGAAAGTGGGAAAATGACAAAGAACAGAGCTGTTTGCCAGGGTTTTAACCCTCTTAACAGCTGTGACTGTACCCATTGCAAAAACACCAGCACAGAAACAAATCCCTCCACCACCACAATATAAAGCCAAGGGACAAGTCATCTTTGCCTCCTTTTTCCTGCCCTTGCTGTTTGAAACCAGAGGGCCACGAAAGTAAACTCAGCACAGAGATATCCCTGTGAGTGAAGAACAGAATACTGAAAACTGATAAAATTTTGCCATAAATCCATCAAACAAATAAAAATATAAAACCCAACAACAGCATAAAAATTAAATGACATCAGTCACTTGAAGTACTGTGCCTCACAGCCAGTAATGGATAGCTTTTCTGGGAAGCAGTTGCTCCAATAGCATACGGTTGACAGCGGGTATTCAGTCTGCGTCAGTCAGTAACAAGATGTTTTAAAAAAAAAAACAGGATTCTTCTGAGATTTTAAGTGCTGCTTTCTCTAATAAGAAAATGTAGGAATTAGGGAAAAGCAGCCACTGAATGAAGGTATGGAAGCCTGGTCTTTTTTCACATACACCTTTAAAAGAGAGTGGTAAAAATAAAAATAAAAAAAGAGAGTCCATCCACTTTCACGTAAGCAGCCAAACAAGTCTGGAAAATATTTTAGGTAATCTGTGTGAAGAGCACAGACACAAGCTGGTAGCCTAAACTCCAAGCTTCAGTCCTTCCATAGCTCCTGTCTTTTGCTGAAGCTACTGTTGGCTTACATTTCTTTCTCTCTGATGCTTTTAGCAGTACCTGGCACTTCTCCTTATACTTAAGAAGGAAGAAAATGGACTTCTGACTAAATCATTGGATGGTCTGACAATATGTTTACATGTCAGTTACAAAGTGAAAGAATTTTTTGAATTATAGGTTATTTTCAATAATATTCAAGGCAAATAATATGAAATGTTATTAAACTATTAACGGTTTGGCTCTGGGTACTACAGACAGTGGAGTTTTGTCTTTCACTCTTTTCAAGGTTGAGTTAACTGTAAAATGACAATACATGAAAAAACCATTAGAAAGCATATTGTAGCAACTATAGCTATAGCAACTGTAGCATATAGAATACTAGAAAGAGCAGCCCATGCTAGATAAATGGAGACTGATTAAATAGGGTACAGAAGACTATCCACTGGCTGCTGACTTGATACAGTATTACAGAAGAAGAAATAAGATTGGTGCTTCAGGGAAAAAACAAAAAAACCCAAAAAGCCAAGAACAGCTTCTTTCTTCCTATTTGAAGGCAACCCAAGCCCGACTCCCTCCTCTTCAGTTAAAAAAAGGCTTATTTTCCTAGAGAAAGATAAAAAAAAAAAAAAAAAAAAGCAGTTCAAGTATAGATACACCTACTAATTCTTGTAACAAAAAAATTAGGAAGAAAGAAAGGGGAATTAAAGATATGCCTACCTTGATTAACAGATCTTTTGTCTCCTTTTGCTGACGAGCAGAGTGTCTCTGAGAGGATTTGTATGCTTTAGGATGATGACAGGAAAGTGAGAAAAAGAAAGGGTGTGCCCTTGACAAACAAGCCTTAATAAAATTATTCCTGAATGTAGACAATATTTCTGCATAAACCATGCATGCAGGGAATATCTCCATGTGCCTCCCACAACTGTATCAGCATTTTCACTAATACACACTTGTATAACTGTCAGATTTATTCTATACAACTTGTTTCCAACGTTCTGTACCTCGACATCCTGAACACTGGATAAAGAAGTTGATTAAATCCAGAAGTGCTATGTCCCTGTCTTGTTTATATGATTCAATCCAGTCGTCCACCACAGACTGTCAAGAAAAAAAGAATACTTATCAGACACTCTCAAAAAACCATTTTATTAAAGGCAAATTACTTATTTTTTTCAGAATATAATTTCATAACTGAGAATTCATTTTACATAACTATATGTATGTACAAATGCAGAAACCTATACACCTTCTCTCAGGGTGGAGACAGAACAAATATTGTTAGAGAACAGAACTATATGCACTGTTTTCTTATTATAAACACATAAAACACAGATTAAAATTCAAATTACTTTAATTCCTGAAAATTCTACTTGCAGTATTCATCCAGTTTCACACTTGTGTTAAAAAAACAAATACTATGATTACATACAGAATGACCAACATACATGCCCAGAAAACTAATGAGCAGAAATCACTTGTGGATAAAAAAATGAATTTACACTGCATAATGAACATGTCAATATTTATAAAGGTCTAAATACTATATCAATCATTGAGAAACACTGTACATAGTTCAGGAAGACAGAATAAAATGGAGAATATTTTGTAAACAAAACCAATATACAGAAGTTGCTTTTATAGCGTTTGGAAGTCATTAAGCCACCTGAGTCACAGTACACGAAGTGGAGGCATTTTCAAACAGCACTCAGAACTATATATATTCAAGAGATATTTTTATAATCACTGATAAGCAGGCACAGCACATGGTCATTACTATGAATAATAGCAGGGAAGAGGACAGAAAGCACACAGGTGTCAAGGTTTGTCATTTGTCATGTATTAATCTCGGGACACAGAACGTGTTTCAGTGGCTTGATGAAAACATCCAATAAATGAATCTTGCCAGTCAACATAAAAGTTCAATCACATCACTGGAAAGAGCTAACAGCAGATATACATCAGCTGAAACAAATGTAGAGACACACAGTGAGTGGCAAAGCCTATAGCTGCTTCCCTTACACTTTGCCCTGCAGTTCTGACTACCGGACTACCAATGTTGGGGAGAACCACGATTTTTAAACCTCCAAAGGTCACTAAAAAGAAGCAGTGAGGAAGAATCAAACAACAGAACTGTGGAAATAATTTTAAGACTACTGTAAAAAAGCAAGAGGGTTGCGTGGGTTGCGTGAGGTCTTTCTTCAGCATTGCAAGTAAGACTTCCTTCCATGTCACTGCTACACAGTATTATACTGATATATACTGATATACTGGTATATACTGATTTAGCGGAGGGTTGTTAGAATTAGGGTACTATGGTTAGGCTGCGGTTGGACTTGATGATCTTTGAGGTCTCTTCCAACCTGAGTGATTCTATGATTCTGTGATTAAAACTCTCTATTCTGACTTCCTCAATAACACAAACACTGACTGTAGTGGACTGTACATGCTTAATGCAACTATGTTATCATGTTATGATACTATGTTTTACTCATTTCATTAGGAGAAAAAAAAGTCCTTACTGTTCCATACATGAGCTAGCACTCACCAGGAGAAGCATGATTAGGCTTTTGGAGCATACGTGACAAGTGGATTATTGTATTTTGGAGTTTGGGTTTATATTGCATTTCCGTCTATGTACTTACAAGAACAGCATCTGCAAAATTAGCCAATATGCTCCATCTTTCATACAGATCACTACGTTTGCTCTTAACCCAAGTCAGGATGAGACTATCAGCATTTATTCAACAACCAGCATACACATCCAAATTGCCAGGAAACTAAGTTTTTTGGAGGTTTTATCAACCAACACACAACTCACACACATGCAAAGTAGGAAAAGAAACCTGAAGAAGCATTGTCTACCTGCTCCTCAAAAAGAAACAAAAAGAAAAAAGGAAGACTTGGCTCAAATTAATCTTGTTGAGAAAACAAAAAGCATTAGCACAAAACTATTCAGAATTCTGCACTATTATTTCAGCACAAATTTAGACTAGTTCCTCTTAGTACCAATCATCTGCAGAATTCTCCACAGCACATAAAACCAAATATAGACAAGTGTGAAAAATTTTTTTACTAAACCAAATACTGACAAAGCTTAATGACCAGCCTGATGGTGTACTAACAAAACATTTGTTTGAACAGCTTTATTAGTGTAACTATCAGAACAACATGCAATTGCCAGCTTAAAAAACAGTGGCTGGGCCGAGTCAGCCCACAGGTTCTGGCCCAACAAGTCTTACCCAAATGGCTAAACAATTCACTGACACTTCCAGTCACACTCCCAGGCCCTTAATCTACAGCTCAGAAGTTTCCTGGTCTGTGAATATTGTTCCACACACTTCTTTTTTACTGCAAGGAATGTGTCCGTGAACCAGAAATCTTTACCATCTACACCATTTGGTCGCAGTGTGTCTCAAGGGTTAATTATTCATCGGAAAAAAAAAAAAAAAAAAAAAAAAAAAGTAACTTCTGTTTTAAATTTGCCAGGATCTAGTTCTACTCAGTTCCACCTACTTCTTACAAAAGAGAACACAGACCTCCAGCCCAATTTACATTTTCCATGCTTCCACCACATTCTCCACTTGCCAGCTCTCGGGCAGAAGCACCTCACTCAGTGCTGTTGTGACTTGCACAGAAGCACTTCCATATTTTTATCTTTGCTCTTAACATGTTCTGAAGTTTACTATCCTTCTTTTTCAGCCTGGGAAATCTTGTCCATTGCTGGCAAAAATGCATAGCTGATGGTAGTGCTTATGTTGAAAAAGAGTGCTTTGTAGCTAAGAATTTGCTCCATCAAATGGTGGTGTGGTTCTCATTGTTGTAGTTTCCATGGAAATAAAGAAGCAGCATTACTTTTGGAGCAACCTACAGACTTATATGTATATATTTATCTAGTCGATATTCAGTAGAATCAACAGTATAATTAATCTGTCCAGAACAGGAATGCACTGTGAGGCAAGATATCTCCTGCTAAAGACTGCTAATGATGACACCAAGCAGTGTCCCGCTGGCTGCCTGGGGAGATGGGGGTGACACGAGGCACCTCACCTCTTGGCACCAGTGCACAGCCACACAAACCATGCTCACTAATCCCACAACATGAGGAGGGGAAGTATTTCCAATGTTGAAAATGGAAGTAACACCAGCAGATCTACATAATTCAACCCCTCATACACATTTGGCATGCTTATTGATGGTTTTTTTTTTTTTTAGAGATTACAGTTTAAGGCAACAGTAGATAATGAAGCCAGACTACATATGCTGTAACAGTTGGAACGTAATCAAACTGTTAACTTCTGATGTAACAGAAAAGAGCTATAAACCAGAAAACATTAGGATGAAAAAAAGAAAAAGATACATTTCAGACCCAAAATAGAGACAAATACCAACTGAACCATGAAAAAACAGCAGTAATTCAAAAACCACGAAAAGAGGTTGAATGAGAGAAAAAGAAATCGGACAGGCAAGAGTGTAGCAGTGGGTGCAACAACGAATCACTGCCAGAAAACGAACTTTTTTGTTAAACATGCATAGAGGGAAAGACTACCATTAAAAACAAGGACTACTTGATGACAGTCCACAGGTTAAAACCAACCCTTCCAAATGAATTGATCTTGTTACTACTCTCATTCCAGCCATCCCATTTTCAAGGGTATCTCAGACATAAGCAATCAACAAACTACATTAACAATTCTCATAGCAACAACTCATTTCCTGGCCCCCTCCCTGCCATCCCCCCCCCAGACACAGAACTGATGTTGGAGTGAAGGCAACCAGGGGAGGAAAGGCTCAGAGAGCTCTTTGGAAAAGAGGCAGCTGCAAGTCAGCTCCATCCAGCAGAATTTACCCCAAAGTCTTCTTGCCTACTGCAGCAAAACACTTACGAAGGGTGGCACAAACAGACTGCAGGAGTTGTGCTGGCAGTACCCATCCATATGTTACTTTCAGATGCAGTAGAGTGTTGATCTACCATATGGAAAATAACACTTAACAAGATAGGAAGCATGAGATCTATAGTACAAGCTCTTCAGGTGCAGGAAACCAGTCATTTTGAGATCACCAAATGCAAAGAATGTACACAACAAGGAAAAGGCCCTTGACAACATTATGAGGGACAACAAATGAGAAAGTACATGAAAAACACTTTAGCTTCTCGTTTTCATTACCAGAATGGAGTAAGCAATTACTCCAATACTACCATATGACCCCTTCTAGTTCTCTGCCCTATGAAAGCAGCCATACGTGCACACACACATACGTATAACCACGTATAGAAGCTACAGATATAGACATACACACAGATGCACCACATCTGAGTCAGTCACTGTAATGGGTCCATGCTACAGAAATGAATTTTTTCCAGTATTTTTTTTTTTTAATTTTAAAATGTTTCCATTCTTATGAGAATTAAGTGAAGACTCAAGATCTTCTGCAAATAACAGTAGGTATATTACGACTAGGAGGTCAATACAGATATTTTTAAAATTCCATAACTGCTTTTTAGAGAATCTCAACAGATAACTGCTTCAAAACCTGCCACATAGCTTTGTTGGAAGACAACATTTAACAAGGCTAGTAAGGAGAAAATTAGAAGCTTGAAGAAAGTTAAGAAAGCAACAAAACAGACCTGCAATCTCAATAAGTAACTTAAAATCAATCACAGAATCTTTACAGATGTACTGACCTTCACATCTCTCAGTCTGCTAAAAGATAAATCAGAATGCTTTTTATTACTGAGAGGAATAACAGGTTCAAATGCCAGCAAGAGCAAAAGTCTGAGGCAACGAATGAAAAAAATGAAACTCATTATCTTATTACCTCCTGGAGGCTTTTCAGCTATGAATCAATTTCATATTCCTACAGTGCAAGACCATTACAACACTCAGAAGCATTACATGCTGGAGGAACCATAGGGACTAACTGCCGATGATACTTGGCTAGCTCAAGTAAATTAGCACAGTCTCTTTAAATATTAATGAAAGTTAATTTCATAAAGCTATTTCACAATTTAAATTAAGCAACAATTTGGCAGCAGTGCTACCAACAGAAAGTAAACACTATACCCAAAGGGGATGTTCAAGTGAAAGATTGGAATCTACTGTACACTAAGGCAAATCAACGACAAGGAGCAATTAAATAATTCGCCATTTGATACAACTCATCATGGATATGCTTCACTTATGTTGAATACAACGGACAAAATATGACTTGGGGATGAGTGCATGGCGTTTGTACTGAAGGTATAAAATATAAAATGAAAGCATATAATGTGGCTTTAAAGAATATAAAGTGGCTTTCACTAAGGTCTTCTGCCAATGAATAGTTGATCAAACGACATTCAAAGCTTACTGAAACAGAAAGCACAGTGAAATTATGATTTCAGTTATCTGTATAAAGAACAGCCTCAAGAAAAGATAAAAGCTAGAAAACACACTTTAACAGGTGGTGAGAATAACTTAAAAGAACAGTGAAAATAAAAATATAGGGGAAGAAACTGAAGTACGAAAGACTTGTAATGTTCTGTATAAAGCTCTTAAAGAAAACCTACATATCTTTTTTCTTTTCTTTCCTTTTTTTTCTTTTCTTTTATTTTTAATAATGGAAGTCCTTTAGGGTCAAATTTTGTGAAGACTGAACTAATTACACAAAGTTACTAAGGAGAAGGCACCTAGCATGTCAAAGTAAGTGCAATTTAATGTTGTGCATTAGACTTCCAGATGACTGATTGCATTCCTAATGGCAGACAGAAATATACACCCACAGAAAGAACTAAAGTAAGGTTAATAAAACAGAGCTGTGGATTGAAAAGCTGCAATTTATCTTTTTTCCTCTAAAGACGGTTATTTTAAATTAAGAGAGTTCATGCTCTGCTAACTGCTAGAGAGCATTTTCTTGCAAGCCAAAATTATTATTTTAAATCTTACTTTAATGTGTCACTGATTCTTGTTCTCTAAAGCAAAGACAAAAAATCTGCTTATCTATATAGCACAGAGAGTAAAGGAATAAAATCTTAAAATGGTTTATTCCCAATAAAACAAAGGGACTCATGCTTTCCACACAGAGGCATCTGTGTTTGGTATTTTGCATATTTCTATGCAGAAGCTAAGAATATGTGGGGCAAGCACTCTAACGCATTATATGGAAAGATCTGTTTGAAAATATAACCACTTCTGAAAGATAAAAGATAAAAATATTTAGTTACCTAAGAGTATTACAATGACATGATTTAAGTGGCATTATTCCTATATGCATAATAGGTAATGGAAAAATTATTCTTGCAGATGGATTAAAATTACAGGAACCATCAAGGACAAGTATCCTTGCTACAGTACAGCTACACCACTCAGAATGGCACCTCCTCACCTCAGCCCTCAGGAAAGAAGGGCAGACTGCAGCCTCATACCAAGCCCATTCTCCACAATGGTACAGACTTTGTGCAGCTGCTGCTCTCACACAATTTACATATTACATGATTTTTAAAGGGCTCCGTCTCTTTAAATTGGACCAATCATGGGCACAAATGGTTCTGATGGTTGTACATGAGATTTGAAAATCACTACAGGAGCACAGAAACAACATCAGTTATTCCAGTAAAAGAATCATCTATTTATTAAAAAACATGCTTCCATTTCTTTTGTTAATGTTATTTGGAAAGAGTTCATATACCATCTCAGATACTCCAAAGAAGGCTGACATTCCAGAGAGTACAAAATTCATCTGGTTTTAACATAGTGGGTATTTTCAGGTATAAATGTCTTTGCACAGTGCACTACAAGTTCACCTTAGCTGCAAAATCATCAACTGTGAATTACATAAGGGAAAGGAAGTACTGTGTGATGACTGCTGAAAAAATTTATTTGGTATTAAGGGATGCATCTTCAGTCAATTAATGTTTAATTTGGCAGCTGAACTGTTGCTAACACAACAAGCATGAGAACACGTACCTGGTTCTGACTTTTCCTTTTAAACCAGTAGCATATCACCAAAAGCAAACCAAGATGAGGTTGCAGAAAAATCCATCTAGCAGTGTCAAAACTAAATACTATTTAAAATAACAATAACAGTTGCAGTTATTTTATTCTGTAAACTTTAGAGAACATATATTTAAAACTCCCTGGGAGTTTCTGAGACAGTTTGGTAACATCCCAGGTCATTATCCATTCTTCAAGTAAGAGAATACAGTACTGTTACAATACAGCAAAGGACTAGTAAACTATGCTTTCAACATAAAGAACAGGAATAATACTTAATATCCTTAAATTTCTATGCTGTTAAATCTTAGGAAAAACCTTGACTTCCTGAAATAGTCAAGGTAGATGCAGAGACACTATCCACTGAAGAGGACTTCTAATAGGAGAATTTGGGGAGAAAAAAAGCCACTAAGGCTATTGTAAACACAGGAAGGACATTTACTCTGAGTTGCAAACAGTCTGAAATAGGGAGAATTCCCAAAATATATCTTATCGTCCTTTTTCATTTGCCTTTGCCAGTGACAGGATACTGGACTTCTGAGATGATCCAGACAGAGCTAGAATGTTTATATTTTTAAGCTCAAGTAACAAGGTATATATGTAAAACACCTCTATATATGTAGAACACCTCCTAAATAAGGTAGATATGATCATGGTTATACAGTCAATATTACCAAGAATAAGTCTGAGTTGCTGCCAGAGATGAGCTGAATCACAGAGCCAATCCAGCTGAAAAATGTCCATCCCAGTGCCATGTGCCTACTTCTTGGTGTGACTACAAAATACACAAGAAAAGTGTAAAAAACACCAGCTGTAGGTGTGAGAGAAGGTGGGACCAATCTGATTCACAGCAGCCTCAGTTTATGAAGATGGAAGCAGGCAGACAACAACCGCTCTTAACTAGAGCCACTGAGTGGTCTAAGGATCACAGAGATTATACTGCATAATAATTAAGCAATTAAAATAACTGTGTGACTATATTTAAGGAGTTGAGAAGCAAGCAAAGCAAAGCTTAGTCCATGCTGAATGTGCTGGGAAGCAGCTGGTAATGCTGCGCAGGCTCAGGGACTTGATCTGCTGTAAGCAGAGAACTAGTAGCAGAATGAAAAATTCCATTTCAACATACTAAAATACCTTGGGGTACATAGCCTAAAACGCACATTGGCATATAATGGAGATGTTTTAATCTGAACCGTGACTACTCAACACCAACATATAAGCAGAAGGCTCAAATATTTCAAAAATCAACCCTGAAATTGATGCTTGTAGTTCACTACAGATAAGAGTAAATGGCAGTGCACATAATATAATCTCAGCACAGATCTGTTTATGTTTTGGTACCAAATGCCTTGTTTGATTACTGATGATGATTCTCTGGTTTTCCGGGAGAGGCACAAATAGCCTTTGTATACATGAAAGCAAAATGCCTCCACACCTGGTTTGACCAACACAGAAGCATAAACTTTCTTACAGCTAACTGGACATAACTGACCCATAAGAAATGTTCAGTTTGCAGTCTAAACAAAATGTGAGATGAGCACATGCTCTTCAGCACTGGCTTAATGCCGGGGTTAGAGACCATTGCAGAAGTGCCCAGGAAATCTTCAGCCACAGGTCAACCTGCATACTGGGAGCTCAGCTGTGGTGGTGGTGGTGGGCATTAATCCATGGCTTTCACTCCCAACAGTGTGAGCTCAGGCAGTTTAACATGAGAAATGATGATACAGCCTTTTCTGCCTACAGAACTTCAGAGTGAGGAAATATAGTGGATATTTCTGGATCCAGCATACAAAGTAAAGGAAGAGCCCAATGATAAAAAGCAGAAAAGTGTCATATTTGCATAAGAAAGAAAAATGTGTGCTTAAATAGCTCTATGAACAGTCTTACTGGATTAAAGGAATGTACCATCAGAAAACAGTAAGGTCATACTGCACTGCATACAAAGAGAATTGCCAACTTCTGAAGCAATTAACCATACAAAAGGTTAAAAAACAAATTAAAACCAATACCAACAACCCAGTACTAGGCTAATGTGGGTATCGAATTGATTTACGGAGTTCAAATGAGAATGTGATGAATACAGCTAACACTTCATGAAAGAAGCAAAGATCTATAATCAAAGAGCACCTCTGAAGTTATACATACTTGAAAAACAAAATATTAACACAACTTTGCTTCCCTGGAAGAACCAAACGGCAGTAAGCTTACAATGAGAACCAAGATAGAGGAAAAAAATTAAGTGAGAACTGAATACAACTCCCCAGCTAGACTTCCAGGAGCTGGCCATACTAAGCCAGAAAAAAATCTACCAACTAAAATGTATCCTGGGAGCAAACAGCTGGAGTAGGCAGATCAGAAGTGAAAGCACATGAAGTAAAACACCCATGTAATTTGAAACTATTTTAATTGATTTTTTCTGTTTTTCATTGCTGGAAGCAAACTTAAGAGCACTACAATAAAAGCAGGCTCATATTACAGAAAAGTAACTAAATATCGGTAAATAATAGGTTCTGACAAATGCAAATACATGTCATGTCTCTGAAAATTCAAAATACCAACAATTTGCTAAAAATAGCCACAACAAAAACCTGCATCAAAACTACGTGCTAAAAAAAAAAAAAAAAAAA
>PPHD01013723.1:0-17142 GCA_002909625.1 Bambusicola thoracicus | reverse complement strand
TTTTTTTTTTTTTTTTTTTTAATTTTTAAAAGAATTCTTATAGTGCTTTTCTGTATTACTTCTCTTATGCAGCTAGATTTAAAAATGCAGCATGGTATTCAGTCTGACTTCTTACTAACGTGGGGCAGACCCGGAGTAGTTTTTTCTCTGTGTAACTTTTCTATTAATCTATCCCACAGTGAGCCGTGTGTTTTCTTCAGCTGCATGGCACTTTGACTGGAGTCAATAAAGCATCCAACATATAGCATCCAACTGATACCAATTGAACCCACCTTTTGCTTACTCCTTGTCATTACAAAACTAAGGCTTCTTCTGTGGCTAGAGTGTTTTTCCAATATTACACCAGCGTTTTCATTTAGCCTATGGACTATGAATGTTTTTGAATGTACTGAGCTACTCCTACTGTCCTGCTCTGGGGGGGAAGGGAGGGGGAGAATTATTAATTAATTCAAAACCTAGTGAGAATGGGAAGGATCTACAACGGGAATGTCTATGGCTTTATTTTTCCTTTCCTTCATAGGTTGTTTACTGTAATCATTAGTCTTCCTGAGGGATTACTTCTTTCATATTTATCTAGTACTTATACAAGAGGATCTTGATTTTTATTGATACCACTAGACACAAAGAATATAAATAATTTCTGTCTGTTTATTAATCTCCTGTGTTTTCATTTTGCAGCCTGGAATCCTATTCATTGCCAGCATATTGAATGCCATAATGCAATTAACAAGCCAGCTGTGAAGGTACTGCTATTTTGTCAGAGGTCAAACCTGACTATCTGGAGGTGGGGGAGGTTGCACTTTGCCCCAGCTGTAGGGCGTGGTGATGTTTAGGTGACTAAGAGCAGCTGGGTAGCTAAGAGAATAAAAAAACCTTTCAAGTTAGAGCTTTGTGAATGTTTTCCTTGAATGCCTGAAACGAGATGAAATATTTCCTCCAGTAACTGTGAGTCAAGTCTTAACAAGTAACATTAGAGAATGGTTACAAAACGCTGTGTAGAATTCTAAGCTGGCTTATAAATATTTTCCTAAACATATGTGTTTGTGTAAATATATGTGCAAATCTTATTATGAGGGTTGCTCTGAAAGTAATGCCTCCTGTTTTATTATATTTGTTCATGACGCCAGAGACAGATGTTGGTGGTATGGCAGTAGAGGTTGAACTTTCCTAACAATAATAGTCTGTTAAATTTGTGACAGGTGGCAGCAGAGGGGCAGTGTGACAAAATAGCATCTGACACGATAGTGCTTATGAAGCAGAGATGTGGAATTGAATTCCTCCATGCTGAAAAATTGCATCCATTGACATTCATCTACGCTTGCTGAATGTTAATGGAGACCAAACAGTAGATGTCAGCACAGTGAGGTGCTGGGTGATGTGTTTTGGCCCTGAGCACAGCAACAGTGAGTCAATTCTGCTAATGCAGGTTTTCACAAGTGTGGCATGCAGGCCGTAGTTCATCACTGGTGAAAATACATAGCTGATGGTAGTGACTCTGTTGAAAAATAGTGTTTTGTAGCTGAGAATTTACTCTGTCAAAAAGGACTGTTGTGCTTTTTGTGCCTTTTGTAGTTCCCATGAAAATAAGTAGGAGACATTACTTTCAAAGGAACCTAAGTATATATGTTCTGTCACTGGAACTGTGCTGGATAGTTAACAGGTATAATGACTGAAAATTAAGTCCTGCTAGAAGGAAAATTACTGAGAGAGAAGTAAACTTTTACATTACTTTGTCCTAAACAATTCTCTCGGTGACTGTGTAGAAGAAACAAAGTCTGTTGTGACTATGCGATGTTAATGAATGTGAATGTGTAACACAAAATGTACTTGTCTTTCAGAGAATGAAAATTCTCATATTGGAACACAAATTGTTCTTTTCCCATAGGTTCTCATTTTCAGATACGTTCTTTTCTTTGTTAGAAATATTTTGAGATCTTTGACTGTCAGATCCTGAGAACCATCTTTCAGAATACTTAATGCTCTCAACAGTTATCAAGGCTGTATTGTATAGGTTGTCTCTGCATTAATACATCAAACGCTTTCTCAGTGAACTTTCATGGACAGATGTGTTAATTATTTTCCTTCTTTGTGTTTCAGATGTGCATTGACCCATCCTTGTCTGTGGCTTTGGGCGATAAACCACCTCCACTGTATCTTTGTGAAGAATGCAGCCAGAGAATTGCAGGGTAGGTATACTGAGAGATGGGGAATGATCAGGCAGTCAGTTAAACTCCACAGTTCGGAAGAATCTGTTACAGAAGACTTATGCTTTCTTTTTTATGTATGATTAACATATAATTTGTATAGTTAACTCTTGAAATATATAGAGCATAATGCAACACAGTGAACAAGGATTACAGAAACTTACCCAAATGAGTAGCACTTGCATTTAAATGGGTCAGCAGTGAGTTTTAAAGTTAAGGGCTATGAATGTCTAGAGTGTGGGATGTATTGACTGTGGTAGGGGAACCTTACTAATGTACAAGCTTTTACTTATGAAACTTTTTTTTCCTCCTCGTCCTCTGAATGTCATTAAAGCAGGATATTACAATGAAAGATCTTTTGCAGAGACTTGGTTACTTTTCTGTAGCATATATTTCAGATTGTTCTCTAATATGTACTGTGAAGCAACAAAGTAAAGAACTGAAACTGATGCAGGCTTGTCCAGTACATTAAAGGAATATATCCTGAGATGAATGAACCTCATTAACCTCTGTTTTTTAAAAATTGATTTTTTTGGTGCTTTGTCTACTAATAATTAAGGGGACTTCCAATCATTAGTTCAAATGGACAATGTTAGTTCAGAAGCTACATGTTTTTGTTTTGTCCTCAACTTAACAGCCACCTTTATATCACACCAGCTGCCAGAATAAGCAATTACATCTTGTAGAAGTCATCTTAGATTTTAAGGCATTGATTTAAAGCTTCAGGACAAAGTAATTTAATTTGGTAGAACCATAGCTTCTGAGGAGACTCACAGTAAGTGGTACTAGTACAGTTTTTTCCATATCTGTCTGTCACTCTTCACTATCGCTTCTTAGCCTTCAGACTTCCAGAGCACACAATGTTTTCATCTGATAAATTAGTGACTTATAAGTCATTTTTGAAAGCTTTGAACATGATGTACCAACGTCAGAGTGGTAATTTGCAGTAAGTCAGGAACAGCAAAGAGAGGTAAAATCAAGCAGCCTGCCATTGAAACTGTACTTGTGAAAGCACTACTTCAGACTAATGTCAATGCTTCCACATTAATTTAGATAACTTTCCTCAGTACAAAAATAAACGCATACATAAATAAAGAAATGGAAAACTAATTAGATATACAATTTTTATAGGGATCACAGTGAATGGTTGATTGATGTTCTTCTACCACAAGGTAAGAGGTATTTTAAGGGTAGGTACAAACTAATCATAATTGTACAACCCTACGTTTATTGGTATTTCTGCATACTGTGTTACATAAAGTGCTGCATTCTATTTTTAAAAAGTATTGTAGAATTTTAAAGTAGCTTGTACTTCATGCTGCTATATGTCTTTCAAGTACTATAAAGCATTAACTAGTTTATACTTGAAATTATATGTAGCTCTTTATTTGTGAGGAAACAGAGGTAACCGAACAGATTTTAAATTCTTTGAGCATATATTGTTGAAGCCGAGTTTTTAAAGTGTATTTTGGCCAATATGAGGAGGTAGTTCTTCTGATAACCTGGCTCTGATTCTAAAGCTTTAAAAGCTTCTGAAAATCTATTCTACGGACAGGAAACTGTAAAGTATATCAGAAGTGGACATAACATATTTTGTAGTGATCCATTCACTGATCCAGTCGTGGAACACTGGCCAAAGAACGTGCAGTATTCTACTATCTGCCAGAAAGCAGGCTAAGCTTATTGGCAGACTAAGTAGACTTTCCTTGCAGTTTATAAGGACAGTCACATATCCTATAGAATACTGCACCAAGGGCAAAATGAAGACATTCCCTTTCTCTTTGTTCGGCAAACTGGAAATTCTTAAGCTGTGGATTTTTTTCTTGCTGTTTCCTTACAATTACAATCTAACCCAGACTACAAAATGTATCATTTATTTTAAGGGAACTAGAATATATATATTTTTTCACTTATTTTAAGGGAGTCAGGAATTCAGAAGCCTCTGAATCAGATAATGGGGTGAAAGACTGAAAGGTACTGCTTACAGGTTGAATGTGCAGATATTTCTCTGTGGAGTTAGGGATCACAGATGTAGTGGCTACATCTACACTGTTAATCTAAATTCACTAATACTACCAGCTTACAGTGCAGACAGTGTAATGATATAAGACCTGCCTTCCATAGTATGCCAGTTGCATTAGTATGCTAACAGGCCCACTGTTTCAAATATTCTTATGAGGCAAAGTGGATAGGAGCACAGCACACTTAACATACCAAGACTGTTCTTTCATTTCTGTGTAGAAACAGCTAGTAAGCACATGTATGCAGTGTCCTACTTCCAGGAATCCAAGAGACTTAGAGATTTGAGTAGTATCTAGAAGCACAAGTTTAGCCTCAGAGAATTCCTTGCAGCTATTCCGTTTTCCCGTGGTTGCCATATTAAACCAGAAGAATCATCATTCTGTGTTGATGTTTTGTATGCCTTCCCCTTACAGCTGAAATTTCTGCTATATGTCAGAAGAAGGTAAGATTAAGTCATTTCTGTGATGAGGCATGATTCGGTGTTGTATGTAATGTCATTCCATTAGTGTGTGGTGCATCCTTTCTGGTGCCATTCCAAGTATTCACAATTTATCCATGAATGCATTTGTTGGAGATGGGAATGATTTAGAAGCAAGATTTCTTTTTGTTTGAACTGGTGATATTTGACTGGAGTTGTAGGTTTTTATTCAAGATGTAACAAGTAAGGCAATTTAATTATGCACTTGAGTGGATTTGTTATTCTATATCTGCTCTTGAAGTAAATACAGCAAAAGATTATTTTTTTTTATATTGAGTGTTTTATATCTTGTTTTCCTGAAGTCCTAGATTAATCTTAAATTGGACAAAACTCCTACTGTAAACAGTGAATAGTTTTAAATGTATGGACTGAAGGTATTCAGTGGTCTAAAAAATTGCTGACAAAAAGAATCTGCTTGCAAAACCTACCAGCTAGTGTGTTTTAATAACAGTTCAGTAATGAAGGATACAATAAATAACATATGCTAGATCTTGTGTGATAAATAAAGCTTTTCTGTTGGGCCAGATTACCAGAGGGCAACAATGAAGGTAGTGCATACTTCAGGGGTTTGGACAATTACATGATAAGCCATATTCACACATAGATGTGGCATCATTGATTACATACCTAAGAATGGGTTAGTTTGCTATATGTAAAACATGAAGGGATGTTTTGAAGTATAAGCAAGGGTTAAGAGAAGTACTGTAAATTTTAGAGATTGCTCCAAGCCAGAAGTTGATGACTTAAATCCAAAAGAAGAGCAACTGTGACATTTAAGTCCAGACCTGAGCTCATGTTCTTGAAAGCCCAGTGACACGTGGCATCAGGAATTTGTACACATCTGTGCTTGTGTATAGCAATGGGCAAACAGCCAACACTTGAGCCAGCTCTCCAGCGTGGACTCTCATCACAGTTCTCAGTTCCACTGCCTGATACTTATGGACTAATAAAATTCTTCTTATTTTCCAGAACTGTAGTTCACATGTCAGAAGAGCTGTGGTTACATGCTTCTCAGCGGGATGCTGTGGTCGCCATGGCAACAGGCCAGTGCGCTATTGCAAAAGATGCCATTCAAATCATCACAGCAGTGAAGTTGGGGCAGCAGCAGAAACCCATCTTTACCAGACCTCACCACCCCCTATCAATACACGGGAGTGTGGGGCAGAGGAGCTTGTGTGTACTGTAGAAGCTGTGATCAGGTAATATTGTAAGTTTATACAGCATCTATATATAAAGCAGGATCAAGCTTTTGTGTAAACACTGCCTGTGTAGCTCATGGGTACTGAACTTCTGCTACTTTGGCCGAGTACCAATCAGCTGTGAGTGTTGTCCTTGTGGAAGAATTCAGCCTTGAATCCTATAACTAAATTTTATTTTATTACTGTCTCCGGGAAAATGTTGACATCAAGTGCCTTAATCTCTAATCATCCGTTCATCAGATATCTGTATCCAGTGCAGGAAAGCTGTTTCACTGCCTACAAACTTGTTTTATAGCTTGCTGAAAGAAGCGGAGTTCCATGCTGAGCAGAGGGAGCATGAACTCAACCGCAGGAGGCAGATGGGCCTTTCCTCTTCCCATCATTCCCTGGACAACACAGACTTTGATAATAAAGATGATGACAAGCACGACCAGCGCCTCCTGAGCCAATTTGGTATCTGGTTCTTGGTAAGAAGTTCTTGTTCTTTTATTTCTGAAGCCTAAATTCTTTTTCTCTCTCTCAGCCTTCAGCTATTAGGTGGTTAGAAGGAACTTCCCAAATCTTCTGTCATCTGTTCCTTTCCTTTTTGTTCTTTCTTTTATTCAGTGCAGTAACATGACTTGAAACATCCTCCTTCTCCTTAGAAGGTAGCAAAAGCTCAAACAGCAGGTCATTAAGGGCTTAGAATGTGCCTGGTCTGTGATATGAAATACAAACTTTGTCTCTGATTTGGGATAGTCTTACAGTGCAGACGTTGTTCAGAAAAAAAAAAGTTTGGAGACAGGGAGAAGACTATAGATAATCATTTTACAGGTATTTTTGTAGGCTTTAATTTCATATTCCTGCCCCAAATGAGACAAAAAATCAAAATTGGTACCCTCTTGTAGAGCAAAGATCTCTATTTATACCAACTTAATATCTTCTTTCATGTTTTTTTGTTTTTTTAAACTCTTGATTTGGTTAAATCTTTTAAATTTCTATGTTTTATATACTTATATTTGAGTCATATACTTTACTGGACATTAGATTTCCTTTTGAAAGGAGAAATGATTTTAAAACTCAAACCAGAACGTTTCTGTTTGTCAAAGCATTGTATTGATTATTTTCAGTATTAAAAAGGAGAAAAAATACATGCTTATTCTTTTCCTCTTATTGTTATTTTCTGGTTATGGAAGTATTTTGTCAATTATCCTGTGCCAAATTCAAAACTAATCAGCTCGGTTACGTTACATTTATTCTGCATCCATGTATCTTTGACAATATGCAAAATATAGTAGACAAATACTTTCATTTCTAGAATGAAAAGTGAGAAACTTTGTTTGTATTTCTGTCTTGCAGGTGAGCCTTTGCACTCCCAGTGAGAATACACCCACAGAGAGTTTAGCAAGGCTGGTTAGCATGGTGTTCCAGTGGTTTCACTCTACAGCTTACATGATGGATGATGAAGTTGGTAGCCTGGTTGAAAAGCTCAAACCCCAGTTTGTTACCAAGTGGTTGAAGACAGTTTGTGATGTCCGGTTTGATGTCATGGTTATGTGCCTCCTTCCTAAACCAATGGAATTTGCCAGGGTAAGAATAATTTATCTGAAGATTTATTTAGTTGCCATAGACCTTAAAGTAAACTGGATAAAGACTGTTTCCCCCTCCGCCTTATCAGGAGAGAGGAAATCTCATTGGTAAAGGAGTAGTAGCGTTCAGGAATTTTTCCTCTTCATAGCTTTTCAAGTTCTACTCCGCCAGAAATGGGGAATTATTTTCAGTAATATGAAGACAAAGTGGAAGAATATTATAGAGATTTAAAGATACTGTGCATTTTCAATAGCTGCACATCTTTATTATGCTAAAGCATACATTACAGAAATAAGGTGTCACTTGCCAGCTTCTGGGTATGACCTTCTTCTTTAGTCTGCTTTAGTATTGTGTTTCCAGTGTAAGTGACTCAGGAGACTCATCTGCCATGGTTTGCATTATCTTTAATGGCGAGATGGTCATTAAGGGGGCACTGGTGAGAACTCTTGCTTGAATAACTACGTGAAGGAACCTTCCTTGCTTTCTGCCCTTTAATTATGAAACAAAACTTGCCTTAACATGAATAGTTGAAGGCATGCATCAAAATTAGACACATGAATACTCATCTATAGAAAATGAAACATGAGGATTAAAATATGAATTTTATGTTTGTGAGGGGTGTAAGGGAGACTTTTTCCACATTTATCACTGCCAGCTGTACTCGTTCTTTTGTAAACTTTGGAGATGACTTTTATTTTATGATCTTCTTATGTATAATGTTAGAAGGACAAGTTCACTTTAATTCCTACAATTTGGTGGTTAGTGTAGGAAGTGTCATCTGGACTTGATACACTACGTCATCAGGTATGACGTGTGCATCTATGGGTTTTTCACAACCTCGTATATAGAATTTGCTATACTTAGGCAGACCACCCTGTATGTAACTCTGAACCATCTCTTTGAAGAGAGACCTTGACTGTGGGAGGATTGGAGGGCAGCTGAGGGAATGTGGGAGGTGAATAGATTCACTGGGTGTTAGAAATGAAGAGATCTGAGCTTTGAGGTTAAAGAGGAGAGGAAGGGCTGAACCTTTATGCTGTAGTCTGTTGTGGACCTTTTTCTTGGATCTTGTTGGACCTTGTCTTGGATCCAGCCCTTTTCAAACTTTTGTATTCCCCACTGCAATGCTGAGAATGAGTTTAACATTAACTTACCAGAATTGCAAGGGTTCACTAGAACAATAAGAAAAAACAGCCATGAAATTAGCTTTGATGAATGGAGTTAAAAATATTTTGTTGGCTGAGGGTACTAGTAGCTGCTGCCAAAACAGCAGGCATATGTAGAGCCATTAAGGAACAGCAGATGTGAGCTGAGGTCAGTTAGAATAATTAGTCTCCATAGACCAGTTATTTAATTACTTGAGTGTATACTTTTTGCCTCCCTTAACACAGAAGTTTCAGTCAAAGAAATAAAAGCAAAACAAGTAAATAAAAACCAAAAGAGCCAAAGACCTGGTTCAGACCAAGCTTTTCAAAATAAAGATCCTGCACTGTAGCTGGTGGCCCAGAGCAAATAATTGAAGGTACAAAGTTGGAGCAAACAAAAAATCTGCCCTTCACTGAGAATTGTAATCAGTGGGATATTATTCTGTGTCATGACCTGGAAGTGAGCAAAATTATTCTAAGTCTTGGACAGACCTTTTTGGAACTATGGGTCAAATGAGAGAGAAAAAAACATTTCAGTCACCATGGCTGGATTCTAAGTTTGGGCTGATGGATGCTCCCTCGTGATTTCTTGGCTGTAACACACTGAGCAAATTGGTGCTTGTGCTGGACCAGTTATATGGGACTAGAAGTAATTGTCATCAGTATAATTCCTGAAAATACCCACAGGTTGGTGGATACTGGGACAAATCGTGTAGTGCTGTGACCCAATTAAAAGAAGGTCTGAATCGGATCCTTTGCTTGATTCCATACAACGTAATAAACCAGGCAGTGTGGGAGTGCATAATGCCAGAGTGGTTGGAAGCTATAAGGACAGAAGTGCCTGATAATCAACTGAAAGAATTCCGGGAAGTATTAAGGTATGTAGACACTTGTAGAAACAGTTTCATTTTTACATATGCTGATTGTTGGGGGTACTAGTGAAATAAAATGTTGGAAATGAATAAAGAAGTCATTCAGTCTACTTTTCTTTGTGCAGTGGACAGTAGTGAGTGAATACTTCTGAATTTTTCATGAATTGTATTTAGACTAGAGCACTTAACCTTTGGAAAAGTTTCATTTTATTGCTATTTGTATCCTTGAATCAGCTCCTTTGTTGAGCAAAGCACACTTTCAGTGTCTTCCTATAGCATGGTGGAAGAAGCTTCATTTTCCTCCTGGCCAGCTGTTGAGGAGAAATACTGTGGATTAGTAGAGCTGGCACTGAAAAATAGTTGATTTATATTGATTTAACTACTATCTTCTCCTGTTGAACAAAGAAAGTACCAGAATAAGAATGGTGACTGTTGGAGTCATAATTCCATATTAGCTGTATGCAGGGGAGTTAGAACTAAATGGTCTTAAGATCCCTTCCAACTCAAGCCATTTAATGATTCTATGATATGACTCAATCAGAATGGGTGGTATCAAGCAGCCTAGCTCAACTCCCCTGGAGAATGAGGATGGCAATAAGATTCCAGAAGCATCACGAGTGCTAATTGTGAGATTGCCTTTCTACTAGTTTTCTGTTACAACATACCATGACAACATGTCATAATAACTCAGTGATGCTCTACTTTTGTCCTACTTTTCAGCAAAATGTTTGACATTGAACTTTGCCCTCTCCCTTTCTCCATGGAAGAGATGTTTGGCTTCATCAGTTGTCGATTCACAGGGTATCCAGCCTCTGTGCAAGAGCAAGCATTGCTTTGGCTGCATGTAAGTGTCTTCTTTTAATAAGTTAGCAAAGGCCATTTTACCTGAGTAATCACATATCCTGAATTTTCAAGTAAAGTATGATTCTTGTAGATTTCTTGTAGATTTTTCTTGCTTCTAGTAACAGCTACGACAAGTTCAGATGAACTCATATTAGGTGACAAAGTAGGTGATGATATTCCCGCAGTGATATGCAGATAACCAATTCTGTCAGTATACTGGCATCCGTAAGCAATCTGGTTGAATTCTTAGAATAAATATAGGAATTCTATTTTAGGTAATAATCAAGATAGTAAATAGTTATTCATACAAGTATTTTTAAGATTTTTGCTTCACAGAAATATTTTGTGGAACAGCTTCACATAACCATTTGGGCATAAAACTGATCTCAATGTACACCAAGCACTGTGTGATCAAATATTTTGAAAATATGCTTTTTTTGACAGTTCTCTTTTGCCTTGATTTGAATAGAAACCTAAACTCGCAGCTCACCTCACTGTATTCCAAAATTAAATGCATGCAACTTGCTGATCTGAGGATCATGTGATAAATATGCTTATAGAGTAGCTGGTATTTTTGATTAATCTTGAAATTTATGTGGTTTTTTTTTTTTTACTTATTATCTTTCCTCAGGTGTTATCTGAACTTGACATTGTTGTTCCTCTTCAGTTACTAATCAGCATGTTTTCTGACGGAGTTAATTCTGTGAAGGAATTAGCAAATCAAAGAAAATCTAGAGTCAGTGAACTGGCAGGAAATGTTGCATCTCGGAGGGTAATGGTTATTCTCCTGCATGATTTTTTTTTTTTTTTTTTTTTGCTTAGAACTTTTATCCTAATAGAACACATGTGAAAAGTTAAAGCCTTTTTTAATATGGCAACATTTGATTGGAACCCCAATACAAATTTTGAGAGAGAAAGAAAATTGACATGGCTTCTTCAGTTAATACCTCTCTGTCATGTGGTCAGTGTAAAGATAATGCAGGTAGGAATTACTGCGCTTTTTCATCAGAGAACTCAGATGGGATATTTTTTGAGAGTTTGTCATGGTATCTTTTCCAAGTATTTTCATTCTTTTCATTTGCTTTTAATGTCTGTTAACAATGTTTTCTATGGACAACTGGTCACCCAGAGTGATTGTTTTTTTATTCTGATACGTTTGATGGGCTAGGGTATTTTGGGGGGATGACAGAACAGAATTTTTTTTTTTTTGCCTGTATTTTTCCCTCTCCAAGGGATGTAAAAATTTCTATAAAGGAAATTAATTTGTCAAAAGCTTATAATCTGTTAAAAAAAAAAAAAGTTTACAAATATGTGGGCACTAACACACTTGGATTGATGGGACTAACTTCCTAGTTGTCTTCTACAAAGTGCTTTGTGGACAGAAGAAACAGTGCTAAAATATATTATCTTTAGATTACAGACCTCTAGCATCTAGGCAGTTGATGATCCTTCATGTGTAGTCCTCCTATATTCTGATGTAGCTCAGCAAAAAGCACTTACACAACTTGTTCATGACCACTTATAAACAAAACAGAAAAATTGGACGATATTGTAATCCAGACCCTAGCTGGTCTAAAGATAGTCCTTGTGTTATCTAACCATATATTTCCATGAAACACTTAGAAGTTCTGATGGTGTTGTAAGGGACCTACATGGTGTGAAGATAAATTCGTGCAGAAATGCACATCTTACTGTTGTTGCGTCTATTTCATTTACAGCTACCCATATTCTTGGTATAGCCATAGTAATGCTATTGTCTTGCGATACACTCTATTAGCTTCCTGCTATTGAAGCTGATATCCCTGGATCATGGGGTAAACCATTGTAACCTGATGGCCACTTTATTACTTGCACCAATTTTCTGTTTTGTTTATGATGATGCAGGTTAAAAAATAAATAAAAGCTACCAGAAGGAATAGTAAGGCTGTGAAAATTCTTGACATTTTCCCTAGTCTCGTATAGAATAAGATTGTTTAAATGCTTAGTATTCATTTGAACATGTTTACTTTATATGTCTTCAGGTAAGCGTGGCTTCTGACCCTGGGCGCAGAGTTCAGCACAACATGCTGAGTCCTTTCCCAAGCCCCTTCCAGAGCCCATTTCGAAGTCCTATACGTAGTCCTTTTCAAAGTCCCTTCAAGAACTTTGGGCATCCTAGTGGAAAGGCAATTGACTTTGACTGTGAGGATGATGAAATGAATCTTAATTGCTTCATTTTGATGTTCGACCTCATCTTGAAGCAGGTACTCATGGAAGAAAAATATCCGTATTAAGGGACACTGAAGTTCTGTAGTCACTTTTGTCTCTCTAATCCTGTATTGATATGCTTTCTGATGAGGGACTATGACAAAATATAAGGCATTTACATTTTTCTACAGCTTTCATGTGCCTTTACCCATATAAGAGTTAAGGGTTCATGGTCAACGAAGAGAAGGTAGACACCTCCACACTGTGTCAGGTGTCTCATTTGAGTAAAATGAGCTTTTCTTTGGAGATGTGATTTTTCTACAGGCTAGAAGAAGTTTGTTGACAGGCTTAGATTAGATACATAATATTTGGTTAGCTAAAGTTATACACTGAGAATTGAGATCCAACTGTTTTGAGTAACAGTCCCCAGGTAATATTAATGGTCATGTGCTTGAAATTGTTTATTTACCTTCAAAACCTTACTCCAGCTGTTAAGTCTTGGGCTTGAACATTGGAAGAGATGTAGGAATAGGCAGAACACTTAGTGCTGTGGTTTCTAAAGAAATATTAAATCCTTACTCTTTTCACTTTTTCAGATGGAACTCCAGGATGATGGTGTCACTTTGGGCTTAGAGAACAGCATTTCAAAAGATATAATATCCATCATAAACAATGTGTTCCAGGCACCGTGGGGCGGTTCTCACACATGTCAGAAAGATGAAAAAGCAGTTGAATGTGGTCTGTGTCAGTCCAGCATTCTGTGCTATCAGCTGGGTTTTGAGCTGCTGGAACAGCTTGCTCCAAAAGAAGAAATCAGGCTAGTGGTAAGTACAAGAACCTGTATTACTGGCATGCTCAAACTCTTCTTCGTTATACTCATTACATTATGTGCAAGGGAGCAAAGCTGCACTGACCTTTGGTGTGGAACTTTTTGGAAGTTAAAGCAAAAATGCCACTGAATTTAAAATCTCCTAAGGTTGAATTTATTCAGAGAACACAAGGAAGATAGCAATATTCCTTTAGTGTGAACTCTTCTTGTCAATACTGCCCACTTTGGAAGTACACTCCTATGATGCTGTTTTAAATAAAATGTGAAACATTAATACTTAGTGCTTTTCATCTTCCTTTAAAGGCTAAGAGTAGGTACTTTCAAATGATTAATGATTTTGAGTAGAAGTGGGCAACGTGAAATGTCTTAGTTCTTGCTTGATTGTTGAAAATGCTCAGGAAAGAAGACAGGTTTGGTGGATCCTGAGGATACTCCTCAGCTCCAGTATGCAGCCATTCAGTGTGATCACTTAAATCCATGTCTGAAACATGATCTTATTGTCAGAAAACTGATGCAGGATTTGAGATGTGCAGATAATTTGGATGCACAAGTTTACGTGAAAGCTAGACAAACTCTGCCTCATTTAGGCTCAGTTTATCCACACAAAATATTACTACCAGCAAGATATGGCCTAATGTATTTAGAAAACATCAAGAAATGAATTTAACTTATTATGTTCTTAAAGGAGCCCACAGATAACCTTGAGGATAGTCTTCTGTATACTAGACCTGAGTTTATTATAGGAACTGAAGGTGAAGAGGAAGACAAATCGGCACCAAAACATGGAGAAAACCCAGGGAATCACACGGAGACCACGGAAAATACTGGTAGGTTTGGTGAGAAGACTGAATATTTACGTTAGGCCTTGAAAGAGATGTTTCATTCATACAGAATACAAGGATTTGAAGCAGTTTTTCAAAAGCAACAATATGTAGTCACTTTTCTTCTTGTGTATTTAATTCTTTCAACAGCATATCAACAGAAGACTGTAATATGTTAGTAGTAGGTGTTTCTGGCTCAAAAAGCATTGGAAGAAATCTTGGCTTTGTGAAAATACCAAGTAATGAAAATATTGGATGCCAAATTCTGTGCGGTTGTAACTTTACTGATGTCAGTGTTACTATGGCAAGAATTAATTTGCTTCTGATTACTTTCACATTCTTTAGTTTCACTTTGAACCCACAAATGAGAGGACTTTAACAACAGTTTATGTAACTTACATTTTTAACAGCGATAAAGAATGATACAGAAAGAAAATTTTGTTATCAGCAACTTCCAGTTACCCTGAAGCTCATATACACAATATTGCAGGTAAAATTATTTACTTGTTTGTTTAGCTTGAATTTTCACTTAAGTGGATTTGCTGTGTTGAGAGTAGTGCATCTGCTTACACAGGAAATGTCAAGATTTGAAGAACCAGACATTCTTTTTAACATGCTGAACTGTCTGAAGATTCTTTGTCTTCATGGAGAATGCCTGTATATTGCAAGAAAGGACCATCCACAATTTCTTGCTTATATTCAAGATCACATGCTGATTTCAAGGTAGGCTTTTATCACACGTTTTATCTTCATACTTAACTGATTCCCAAATATACATTCATTGTGATGGCAAAGAATTTGCAGGCTTAATAGGGAAATGTAAGGAAGTGTGTTAGAGAACTGTGGAAAGGTTAAGAAGCTGTGTAAATATTCTATCTAATGTGTCGTTACAAGGCTGCATATAGAACCGAGATACCCTGCACTGTCCAGTTCTGTATTTACCTGAACATCTTTATCCGTATCAGGGGTGAACATACAGCTGGGCAAAAGACAAAGTAGTTATTTTGATTTAAGTGGTGTTTTTGTTTGCTTTTTTTTTTTCCCCTTCCCCCACACAGAAATGAGAAAGTATTGGGATCTTGTAAAACATTGGTAAGCATTTCATATTGCCCTGCATCTGCTTGGAAGCAAGTTCTGGTGTTGCTCAGTTCACTATACTTTATCTATGTGACGCGCTATACTTCAAGAGAAATAGGATTCAAATTCCAGTAGTTGTCTGAGTCCTCCTTCAGGCCATAACCACGCTTTAAAAGTGGTACAGAAACATTTCAACAAGAAGAGAAAAAAGTGTTGCACAGGAACCAAATATGAGACCACCCAACCCACTGTAGAAATGAGGGCATGTAGTCTAAGTACTCTCATACTGATGGCCCAAATTGATTTAAAATGGAGTATACAATTCACTTAATCTTAGAGTAATTTCTCTTTTATGTTCTCCCAAGGAGGCTTTTTCTTTTTTTCCAAGAAAAAAAAGAACAAGGAAAGCTTTGTCAAAAAATATAAATTTTGCAGAAAGAATTTTATATCACAGTGATTTGTGGATGCACATGATTCATGGTGGTAAGACAGTTCACATGGCTCGTACACTCATGCTAATTCACAGCATAGATTATGTTCCTTGGCTGTTGTGCCTTGAATTAGTTAAAATTTTGTTAAATCTGAAGTGTTTCAGAGTAAGGAATATCTAGACCTGGATTTTTGAGAAAAAATGTTGAATTTGAAGACTTCTAAGTAGCTCTATTCATGTATAAGCAACTCTTTAGTGTTCGTTTTGAGGTCTAGGGTGGCTCATAGAGATTCAAATGAAAAGTGCATTCCCACTAACAATACAGTGTAAACATTTCAAAGAAAAGATGTCAAGAGAAAGCTCCTATAAACAGTCTTCATATTTTTGGTCTTTTCAGCTTATGGGGAGTTGTGAAATCTGAGTTCTCTCAGCTTTCTTCCCTGGCAGTCCCACTTGTTCTTCATGCACTTTCACTTCCTCACGGAGCTGACATTTTCTGGACAATCATAAACAGCAATTTCAACAGCAAAGATTGGAAGATGAGGTTTGAAGCAGGTAGGCCCAGAAAACATACTGTTTGGTCTTTGTTGCTTTCCTGAAGAGGTAGAGCTTTCTGTGCTGTAAATGAGGAGGCATGTAATGCAAGATTATCTTTTTGCTGGTTTGAAGAGCTTGTCAGGAGACAGTATGGTGCAAAACAATGGCACTAGGATAAGGGAGAATATAAGGCATTCTGGAAAATCAGAACAAAACCAAAATCACAATAACATCTCCCAGCTATTTTTTGTTGTAACTTTCTAAAATGTGCTTATTTCTAGGAGAGGTGTATTAATCAAAGCACAAAAGACATAAAGAAGCCATTGCCTAAGTTAATATTCATATTTTCTTTCTCTGGGGGCTGTTTCAGTGGAGAAGGTGGCAGTATTGTGCAGATTTTTGGATATCCACTCTGTGACAAAAAACCACCTACTGAAGTACTCTTTGGCTCATGCATTCTGCTGCTTCCTGACTGCTGTGGAAGATGTCAATCCAGCAGTAGCTACAAGAGCTGGATTATTACTTGACACCATAAAGAGGCCAGCTTTACAGGTACCTTCATTATATGGAAAAATGCATTCAAACAAAATCTGGATTTTGACCCAATGTTTGGGAGTGCTTCAGGTGTACAGTGTCACAGTCATTGTTAGCACTTCTTCAAACAAGCCTTGTGGGTATTTTGAATCAAATGTGTAGTAGGGCAGAACATTTGCCCATGCTTTTGTATTTCTCAAAACCTTGGAAGCTTCTCCGTTCTAAATATAATTTGTTTATCTCCTTACCTACCTAACTTTTCCATTGATAGTTGAAGCATTAGTCCTCATTTAAAGGAGCAGGATAAAAGGAGCTAACCCTTTATCCTACACAAATTGTCAGAAAATAGAGCTTTGATATCCCTTTGTTTAAAAAAAAATAAATAATAATAATAA
>PPHD01013722.1:0-10798 GCA_002909625.1 Bambusicola thoracicus | reverse complement strand
CCCCCCGTCTCCCCGTCTCCCCCTCCACACACCCGGCAACGGCGGCCCACGGGCTGCCGGCCGGCCCCGTCGCTGCTCGGGAACCCCCCCGGAGGACCCCCCCGCCGCCGCCACGGCTTGCTGGCAGCAGCCCCGGAGCCGCAGCGCTGCCGCCGGGGAGAGAGGTAATAAATAACCCGGGGAGCGCGGCGCGGAGCCCGGCGGGCGGCGCAGACTCTGACCTGACAAATACCCACTGGAAAATCAGCACCTCCCGCCCCCGGGAGCCTGGAGCCAGCCCCGGGCCGGCCCCAGACGGGGGGTGGCTGAGCAAACAGCGCGGAGCGGAGCAGACAGACGGCCCCGCCGCCCGACCCGTCGGGCCGCGCCGTGCGGAGTCGCCGGGGGGAGCGGCAGCGGGGGCGGGCGGGGAGGGCAGGGAGCGCATGGCTGCGCACATGCACACGCTATATATACACACATACACACGGCTGTATGCGCGCACGCTGCTTCCCCATCGTCCCGAGTTGAATTCCCAGCCTGCCTGCCGCTTTGAGGGGGGGGTGGAGATGGGGTCTGGCAGGCAGCGCCCACCCCGCAATGCTTCGGGTCCTTCCCTCCCCCCCCCCACGGCCTCACCTGCTCCGCCGGGAGACAGCACAGCACCCAGGGGCACGAGCAGGGAGGGGGCGGCCGCTTGATTTTCTGCTCCGTGCAATAAAGTGTGATTATAAAGAATGTAAGAGGGAGCACAGCTTGAATTCCAATTGGTGGAGAGCCTGTTGTTAACCATCAGGGAACTATTTATTCTCTAGCCTTACTGATGCTCCTTGGTCAATAATGATAAAGGGGGGGAAGAAAAGTTGAAGCCGTTGTAAAGAGGCAATCGCATTACAGAGAGGAGGCAGCAACAGCCCCTCGGAATCCATGCCCCCCTCAGGTCATGGCTGGGGCGCTCAGACCGCTGCCTGCTGTCAGCACACACTCCGTGCCCTGCCACAAATGAGCCATTCCTCAGCACCGGGTGGCCGCTGGGGACACGGAGCAGCCCCAGCTCTGAGCCATCGCAGGAGATATTCCATTCCTGAAGCACACGGCTGGATGGCTGAGCAGCTCCTCGGGAAGGGGAGTGATGCTCACACACACACACACACACACACTCCAAGCCCTGCTCTGCCCACACACTAGGACTATTTGCTGCTTGCATCCCAGAGCCTCCGGTCACCATCAGAGGACAAAGGTCGGCCCCCATCCCCAGCAGCCCATGCACTCCAAAGCCCCGCTCTTTCTTGCATTACTGAATTCCACACGAGCTTTGCCGACGTTTCAAATAGGATCAGAGTCACGCCGGGCCAGCTTTAGAAACCTGTGGCATCCAGGCTGGATGCCAGATCCCAAAACCCAAACACTGTGCGGGAACTGAAGCAGGGAGGGACCCACACAGTGACCCCACCGCCCCACACGGGTGATCCATGCCCGGTCACGGTGCAAGAATGTCTGCTCCCATGTCATGGTCCTAAGGGGTGGGTTGGGGTTGGATTTGGTGATCAGAGTGGTCTTTTCCAATGCGAATGATTCCACGGTTCTATGATCTTCCCTCTCTGTTTCGGACTGGCATTTCCAAACTCTCCTCCTGAGACAGCTCCATTTCCATTCCAGTTCTCTGAACACATCAGATGCAGCCAGCAGGGCAGCTTCCCTGCTCCAGCCTTCCGGCCTGGGGGGCCACGCAGTTCTCTTTGCACACAGCTGAGGGAATGTCCAGGGCTCAGCTCCCCCCAAAGAGCACAGCTGCAGATCAGGGCACCTCTGTGCCAGAGCCAGGCAGGAGCTTCCTTCCTGGGTGCTACTGGCACTCAGCATCACTTCATCTCTGTTACCTACACATCCATACCAACAGGTAACACCGCCTCATAGGATGTTCTATCAGTGCAGATTTCCCCAGACTGTGAACTGTTTGAAGAGCAGCACAGAGTGAAGCTGTCCAGGGATGGTCCTCCCCCCAGCACAAAGATCAGCATTCAGGGCATTCAACAAATCTCTTCTAATAGGCAAGATGAAAATGGAGATGCAGGAGAACAAGCAGGCGAAGGGAGGGCTGTGATTCCCTCCTGGCCAGCCACAAGCAGCTCCCCTTGGTGCAGCAGCAGAATGGGACCACAGCTGGATGCATCACCTCGGTACAAGCGAGCCCAAGGCCTGCTGAAGCCAAGCCTTGAGGCTTGTTATGGCTTGGAAGAAAAGTGAGACTTGCTGCTCTGGGAGAAAGCTGGGGCTGCCTGCTGGGAGCTCCTTGGGGGCAGGGGTATCCATCTTAATAAAGCCACGGCGTGGCAGATAAATCATAATAAGGCATAAGGATATGTAATAAGGATGAATAATATTAAGAGGATCGTGTGAGAGAGAGAGAGCCTGCATGCCTGCATGCACACGGCAATAGGAACACAGGGGTGGAGAGAAAAGAAGGCCGGTTCTGTGTTTCAAAGGGAACAAACTCAAGCAAACAGTGCAAGGGAGGGACTGCTCAGCCCACTGAAAATGCAGATAAGCCCAATGTTGAGATCCAAGAAAAGATATATTTATCACTGTTATTAACAATAATAGAAATAAAACCAACTTTAATAGCGGGCCGGGTTTGATGCATTCCCCAAATAGGAGGATTTATTAGTTTAAAGCCTGTGTATTTATTTGTTTTCCCCTCTCTCCAGTCCTGCCCTGCTTCCAACCGCCTTGCATTTTTAATGCCCCATTTCTAATGTCAGATGCTTTTCTTGTAAGGGTTTTTCTGACATAACTTTATATCGCCACATCCTTCTGTTGTTGCCATTCCCCATCCTTGTTAGAGCCTCCACTCGCCTAATGAAGCTCATCTCCTGCCTGGATAATAAAAGCAAATGGATACGGGGCTGGAGAGAGCCACAGTGAGGTGTGTGCATGTGTGTGTGTGTGTGTGTGTTTGTGTGCTCAGGAGCACAGTGACACCCAAGCAGGGCAGTGCCACCTGCTCTCCTGCAGCCCTGCCATGTCCCTGCATGGCTCTGTGTGTGCGTGCTTTGCACACATGCCATTTCACAGTCATGCACTGACAGTGCAAGTGGAAGGGGATGGGAAGATGCACACTGCAGGAGCCAGAAGTTTGAGATTTCCCATTCAACAAAGCACCAGGATGCACCGAAGCCCAGTGGTTCTCAGCACCTTCATTTCAGGGGTATCCTGCTGGAGTTTCTCAGTGATAACCAATGGGGAAGAGCCCACCTAACCCTCTGCACCTCCCAGCCTTAGCAAAGAGAACGCCCAACCTCCACCATCCTCCTTTAGTTTCTACCCATGGAGAGTAACATACGCAATCTTCTCGTTCCCTAATGGATCCTGAGCTGCTTCCCCACTCTGTGACCATCCCTGGCATGACGAGCAGTATCCGTTTTAAAGAAGGCCATAATTATGAAGTCTGTGGGTAAATGCAGGGCAGGACAGCGACGCAGTGCCATCCTTACCTGACCAGAAAAGCTGGAGCAGCAGGAGCTGAGCACGCAGGGTAATGCACACTACAGTGCAAGAGCTGCTCCTTTCACCCCCTGCTGCCCTCCCACTGCTGGGTGCTGCTCTGAATGTCCATCCCCAGTGCAGGACAAGGGGTGCCATCATCCCCTGCAATCCCTGGCCAAGAGCACCATGCCCAGAGGCCATCCTTATGTGCTTTTGTGGAGCTGGGAGCCAGTGAGCTCCAGCCTTCTTCCAGGAGCAGAGAAACACTGTATGTTGGATCTATCTTGAGCTTAAAGCACACACCTCCTCTTGGTAGCAGATCTGCACATTTGCTGTCTTTCTGGGCCACAGCTAACGTGCAATGAAGTAATTCTGACAGCAGCTCACAGTGACAGCTGCCCGTGCTGTCTCACACATGGCAAGGTGTGTACGTGAGCCTGCTCTTGTAAAGCCTTCTCACCATAAAAGTGAAAGACCTGCTGAGACCTCCTCCAAATCCAAACGAATACGCCTGTCCCAAGGAAAGTCCTGACCAAGAAGGAGGAGTGTCCTGAAAACCACAGTGAAATTAAGACAAAGCTATTGGTTTTGCACAGACAGACCCCTGCGATGGGTGGCAGCACGAAGGCAAGAAGGGAAAGAATGGGTCTTTCATGAGGATAGATGGATCACAGGAGGGGAAAGAGCAACACAACCAACAGCCTTTGGGGGGAAAATGATATTTTCCCCTGAGCAGACAATGAGACCAGCACTGTGCTCTAAGGAAAACAACGGACACAACAGCAAAGCAACAGCTGCGCTGTCTGCAGACCAATTATTTAAGTGGTGGAAATGCATATAGTTTTTTGAGGGGAAAACACCCTTTTTTCTCCAGTGAACATCCGCCAGGAGGGCAAAAGCCAGCCCTGCTGCAAATACCCCATTCCCTGAGATGCTGCAGACACCCAGCAGGTTCCCAGCTGCTGCAGGGCACATCCCAGCCATCTCTGCTTTGAATGCTTAGGAGGTGCAGGCTGCGCTGTGTTAATATGCAAAGTGTGCCTGCCTTCCCAATTAAATGGAAAATGCTATGATTAAAACCAGTCAGAAGATATTAGATGGATAGTGCTGAACTGTGGGCTTTACTTCCTACACGCTGAAGCCCCATAGGAGTGCTGATGGAGTACATGCCAGGGAGATTACCAAAGCTGGGAATGGAAAAATGCTTCATAAGAAGGGGGAGAAAATGAGGTAGGGCTGCATGAACACAGAACCTCATCCCGGTCTCTCTGGATCACGCATCTCTGGGAGGATACTGTGCATCCTTGCTCCTAGAAACCAAATTCTGGCACATCATTTGGAGGGGAAAACACCATAGAAGTGGAACAAAGTGCAGCGTGAGTCCCCTGAGCTTCACCCATAGAGCTGAAGGGGATGGGCCCTTCCCATGCCCCACTTCCTCCTTAGCATCAGTGCTAAGTTCTCCTCTGCCACCCATCCGGGACAGGAACAGAAATCACAGCGGAGCAGTGCAGCGTGCCGAATCATTACCATTAAACCCATGAAGATGAGAAGATAAAGCAAGAAATGCTAATAACTGATTGGAGAGTCCCCTCTGCCTTGCTTGGAAGGGCTCTCCCAATCACCTGTGTGGCTCCGACCCTCCTGGCTGTGCTCTGCAGCTCAGCCCCAGGCCATGCAGCCTCTGTGTTCCCGTGCCTGCGAGCACTGCTGCTCCCTGTGCCCATGTTTCATGACGTGCATTTAATTAACAGTGATGGTGAAGTCAGGTGTATTTATGGGAACTTCTCATCCTCACAGCTGCAGTTGCTATGGGTTTCCTACCGGAGTTCGCGCTTTCCTCCCCACCCCCACCACGTAACGTGCACCAGAATAAAGTCTAATAAATTCTGCTGTGTAATTGGCTGTATATTTTAGGAGTCCATCCATCCCGGTGCTGTGAAAACAGAGGCCCTCAAAAATACACTGCGAGGACAGAAAGCTCTCAATGAGGGGGGAGTCCAAAGCGCTCCACTGTTCTGACAGCACTCAGGAGGATAACAGGGATGGTGCAGTGATAGCACCTGGTACCCTCAGTGGACCCACTGCATGGCAGGATTCCCTGCTGCCAGCTGCTTGCAGACTTCTGCATGAGCATCCTCACCTGGGATCAGTGTGGGGAGGTCTCCCTGCATGGCCTGATCGACGCCGAGCCAAAGAAAGGTCATCGATTGCCTCCAGTGCAAAGAATCCAAACAGAGTGCTGTAAAAGAAGGGGGGAGAAATGAGACAGCTTTCCTATGGGCTGCTCGTCTGAGTCAAAGACTGCACCCAGAATTGTATGTCTGAATGACACTGCCCAAACCCTTCAATTTTTCAGTCACTTCTCTCCATTTCACCCTTCCACTCCCAATGTTAATGTCATTTAAACACCACCTTCCTGACTTTTTTCTTCTCTGTCTCCTGCGGGTTCCTCACTTCCCCTGCTGGTTAAGCTCTCCAAAAGGCTGCCCTACCTCCACCATGCAAACAGAACTCCCACCTGGCAACAGACAGCTTTATTCTGTTGGTCAGAGGTCTGCCAGCCCCGTTTATGACTGGACGTGAGACCTCCCAATCTGGATTTATGCGTCGCAGCAGAACGGCGGGTCAATGAGATTACAGGTTATGTTCATTAGAGAGCTGTGAGGCAATTGGAGCTGCATGGTTCTGCGGTGATTGGGAGCTCAGGATAAGACAACCAGCATTAATGAAACCCTGACGGTGCTCAGGAACGTTATTCATTACTGCAGCCCTCACCAACAGCTCCTCACCCAAAAGAGTTGGGGGGGGGAGGGGGGAAAGCAGCTCTCTCCCTTCTCCCTGACTGTTCAGATGAAGCCATCTGGGAGATAGTGCTGTTGATAATGGACATCCCTGGAGGCATTCAAGGCCAGGCCGGATGTGGCTCTGGGCAGCCTGGTCTGCTGGTTGGTGACCCTGCACATAGCCAGGGGTTGGAACTCAATGAGCACTGTGGTCCTTTTCAACCCAGGCCATTCTAGGATTCTATGATATGCTTCACACAATGAAAACGGGGCTCCTGGACAAAGCCTCACCCCACACACCTCCAGCACAGGGCTTGGTGAGCCCGGCCAGATCATGCAGGCTGAGCCACAGCAAACTCTAGGGTAGTATGGTTAGGCTGCAGTTGGACCTGATGATCTTTAAGGTCTTTTCCAACCTGAGCTATTCTATGATTCCAAACCCCACACCATCCTCTTCCCTCTTCCAGGGACTTCACTTTCCATCCATGCCCCTTTTCTTCCTTCCCATCACGTAGAGATTTTAACTCAAGACCACAGGATGCAACCAAAGACACTCCATGCCTCATAGCCACACGGGCTCCACCCAAACAAACCAGATTCTCACCTCATACCATGCAAGCAGAGGTTCCCCTGGCCCAACTATAGGGCTGTGATGCTCCACCCCAGCACACTGCAGAGCATGTGGAGGGCGATGGTTCGGGGCTGGACAGGCTGCAGCATTTATACAGCTAAAAGCAGCAGCAGCAGCAAAGCGCCGGCAGCGCCGCTCTGATTACAGAGCCATTCATTTTCTGGTCGTTAATAATTTGTGCAATAAAAGATTGCGTGCCTTTCTGAGTTAGTAGGAGTTATTGGCACAAATTTCCCTCCGCGCTGGTGTGAGTCTGTGCTTGGAACATAAATTATGAGTTTCTTATCACACTCCTCCTCATTTTTCATGCTGCCATGGTTAGATCGCCAGCAGCCCCTCTGTCTCAGTCTTATTTTATGCAGCAAGAGAAGGCAGAGAGAATGGTTAGTCCAGCTTTAATTACACAAACTCCTCCTGCATCGCCTCCTTCATGAGCCCCCTCCCCACCGGCACACTGGGGGTGCTCACTGCTGCAGGTGCTCCTGGCTCAGGTGATGCCACACTCCCCAGCTATTCCAGGTCAGGGGGTGGAAATGCACTGAGACTCATTTAAAAGCTATGAAAATATCCTTCTGATTTCTCTGATGCTGAAACGCTCGTTAGCGATGCTAATTGTTTTGTTCAACACGGCAGCTCACACATAAACCACCCCAACATCCTTGGACCTCTCCATATGTCAGCCTCACGACTTCCTGCATTCGGAGCATCTCTTTCGGCGGCGTCCCCGGAACGTTTGCACCAACATCTGCTCTACTTCAAAAGAAGTGCTGACAGCCCCAGACGACAGAACATGTCTGGCATCTCCAGCCGTGCTTGCCAAGGGCTGTGCAAACCCCACGCTCCTGCAGATAAGTGCACTCATAAAATCACAGAGTCATTAAGGTTGGAAAAGACCGGCAAGCTCACCCAGTCTGACCATTGACCCACCCCCATCATGCCCAATGATCACATCCTATGCCACGGATACCCCCATCTGTGTCCCTGCCCTGAGCATGCAGGATTTGGATGCTCAGCCACCTCATGCCATTAATACAGAATCACAGAATCGTTAAGGTTGGAAAAGCCCTCTAAGACCACCAGGTCCAACCACCCACCCATCCCCACCGTGCCAGTGAGGAGCTGCTGTACAGCTTTGCCTTCTCTTTGCACCACTCCTTGATGGAGAGTGCTTTTCTCTGCAGCACTTCTGCACCCACACTGCCTTACCCCCATCCTTCCCCCTCCCCTAATTGCAGCCCTGCGCTCCACCTCCCGGAGCCTTCCCTGGCTGCACGCTGGGAATACCATCCCATGGTGGGCAGCAGGAGGGCTGTGCATGCTGGAGTTGTCTATGAGAAGGCTAACAAGCACTTGGGGAGCTGCAGGATGGGGTCACAGTGAGTGCTGTTCAGCTTGACCGAGTGTTTTCTCCTGCTAAGTACAGCTGGCCCTGTGGAGGCCCGATGGTCCCCATCAATAACGGAATGATGTGACACGCTTAGGGCACCCCTGTGTACATAGATATGCTTTAAGGAATGCGTGCTGCCCCACTGCAAGAGGATTTATATCGGGGGCCTTGGGCAGGTGTAGCACATGCGTAAGAGTGCACTGTCACTTGGAGAGTGATCCATGGCCCAGTGCTTGGCACGTCTCTGGCGATTATACTGCACTGGTGAGCCACTGATCACCTCCAAGTGATGCTTATGTCTGCAGGGTAACATCCAACACGTCCACGCCAGGCTCCAGATGCCCACCCTGACTTCCCTTCCTCCCCAGCACAGCTGGCTGCTACTAGCCACCAGCACTGCCAGCCCCGGCTGCCACGAGCATATATAAAACCAGCACAAAGAGAGTGCAAACAGTTGCATGCTCTCTCACCTATGGGGTCATTCCAAGTTGGGAATACCAGCACCACAGAACAAAGGCTCAAAGCTCCCAGCTGCAGCCTGTGACCTCTGGCACAAAATGGCACTCACAGGGCACAACTCCTGGGCTCTCACCCTGTTCTCTCAGCTTCCCATTCTGTTTGCCAGCACCGCTCTGATTTTTTTCCCTGTTCCCAATTTGGATTCTCCAGGTCAAAGCTGCAGACCAGGCTGACAATCCGGGCTGCAAACCATCCCCAACAAGTCCCCAGAGAGGGACATCCTGGTCACTGCTCCCAAGAGGACAGCTCTTTGACCATCGAGCCATTCAGGTTGGAAAAGCCCACTAAGATCACCAAGTCCAACCACTGTGCCCACTAAACCACGTTGAGATGATGCCCTTCTCCACATCCCTTCCTCCTTTCCCTGCAGCCAGAGTGCCACTGCTTTATTTCACTGCTGGGAGCCAGGGAATCACATCACTGCACAGCAGCAATGCCACGCCAACCACGGCTCACAGCAGCATCCCCAAGTACCGAGAACTGGGCAAAACCAATCTGCTGCTCCATATTCCTGAATGCATCAAGCTGAATTTCCACATCAATTTCCTGCACGAGCAGAGCTACCCCTTGTTTTTGCTTCGAGCCCCATGGATATTTGCTGCCTTATGATTCTGTGCACAAAGATTCTGAGATAGCAACTTATTACCTTCAGCTCAGCTATGGAAAAACTGAGGCACAGAGCGTTTGGCACTGCAGAGCCAGGAGGAGCAGACAGCTCTGCTTCCCTACGCAGCAGCCAGACGGCTCTAAAAGGGATGGTGCACGGTGCCTGTGAGCACAGCATAATTAATCTCCTTCCTTAGACGTACTACTACGAAATCTTCGTGTTTTTTGGAAGTGTTCTTCCCGTCTCTCCCCACCCCTCCCAGTTTGAGCTTTTCGCATATCTCCCGAAAAATCTGCCGTTGTGCACGCAGAGCTGTACTGCACTTAATGAGGCACTTCAGGTTCAATGAGGTCCTTCATCTTTTCAGCTCCAGCTCTGTGCTTCTCCCTTCCAGGCATCTCGGCTGGCTCCTGCACATCCCTGCTGTGGTCCCCCATCTCCCCGGGGCTGCAGCTCAGCGCTGCCCCCCGCCCTGCCCGAGGCGATGGCAGTGGGGTGAGGACCCCCGGGTGCTGTTCCCGGATCTGTCACTCATTTGCTGTGACCCCGACAGCGAGGCAGGAAGGAGCAATTCTCAGATGTGAGCACCTAATAGAATGGTATGCGCCGGGGATGATAAGCATCCATAGTTCTTATTAAAAGAGAGCAATAATTATGACTGCATCCCAAGCCTCGTACTTCTCTCTTCCCTTCCGCTTTCACATCTCATTAATCCCAAACCCCATCTCCCCCCTTGCAGCCAAGGCTGATGCAAGCTCCATCCATGAGCACAACCTCTGCTCGCTGTGTACTGCTGCCCATGAAACCTTCCCACATGTTCCCCAGAGCCGAGCAGAGCAGCGCAGCACCCAACCACCTCCTGCAGACCCATTTCCAGTTCCCTCCTTGGGACCCACAGCACTGTAACACTCAGTGCTGCGGCCAGCAAGGGCAACAAATGTGTTAGGTATGTGTTAGGTCTGTGTGCTGCTGCAGGCAGATATGGGAACGCACAGTGTTTGGCCAATATATCCATAGAGGATAAAAGCAAAATCATCCTACAGGTCCTTCCCAGAGCCCTCAGCCCCTAATAAAAGGCTTTCTTATCCTTCCATGCCTCTCGGTTCCGTGTGTGTGCACAGACGCAACCTTATTGCGCCACACATGTACGGTTCTGCATCCCACGGACCCGGTAATAATCTGACCATCTCTGCTACGACATCAAAACAGCCGCCTGACCGCGCAGCCACCGCGCGATGCGGATGGGAAGCGCGGAGCCGCTCCCCGGGAGCAGCACGGCGGGGGCGGGGGGGAGGAGGCAGCCGGGGCCGAGCCGCGTGGGGCCAGCGGGGCTCCGGGAGCGCCGCCCGGGGCCGGCCCAGCCGGCGCCGCCGCCCCCTCCCCGCCTGACCCCGGGGCGCTGC
>PPHD01013721.1:0-17143 GCA_002909625.1 Bambusicola thoracicus | reverse complement strand
GGACCCATTCCAAGAGCTCCACGTCCTTCCTGTACTGGGGGCCGCAGGCCTGGACTCAGTACTCCATACGGGGCCTCACAAGAGCCGAGCAGAGGGGGACAATCACCTCCCTCTCCGTGCTGGCCACCCGTTTTTTAATGCAGCCCAGAACACAGTTGGCCTTCTGGGCTGTTAGGATATTTGCTGTCATTATGTTCTGGTGGCTTTCATGGGTAAGAAAACAAAGACAATAGACATCTATATAGGCTTTTAAGTGACTTTTAATAGTAGCAAATATATGGAGAAAGCCATGGAGAGAAAAGATGTCACAGGAAACTTTAGTGTTCTTACTAGTGCTGTAAGAAATAATAGTGCAGGAGATAATTAGTGAGATTCTTTACAGCTTCTCAAATATTGTACCAGCCTTTTTACTGTTTTTTTTTTTCTTTTGACCTTGAGCTAGATTTCTAGGAGTGCTAAATAAAATCGTACCTCAGTTAACAAAATCTTTCATCTTTCTGAATAGATATAGTGATACACATCAGTTCAGTTCTACAGCGTTTTCGGCTGATGAAGCTCACTGAGTTGTACATGCTAAACAAATGTTTTCATGCTGCTGTAAGTACACACAAGGGCATCCTTTGAGAGCAGCCTTTCCTACCCGCACTGTTCATCAGGATGTGCACTTGTTAGTTACCATTCTGCTCCATGCGTGACACTGCAACAGTGGTTCCCCTGCACTTGCAGAGCTTATAGATGAACCTGAGCTAAGGTGTGATAGTAAAGTGCCAGAAAAATAGGAAATCTCTAGTTCACAGAACTGGAATTCAACACTAATTCTGTGATACCTGATATGATAGGTAGGTAGAGGGAAAGAAGGAAGTGCTGCTTTAAAGCTTGTCTATTGTGCACATGAAGCTGTCCATTCTATCATTTTGAGCAGAGCATCTCTCTCCCACTCTCAATTTTCTTTCTAATAGAAAGTAAATCCATTTGTTTCCATTTGTTTCTTCATGTCTTGTTCTCCATGGAGAAGGTTGATCTGTGTGTGACAGCACATATAATATTAAGAATCAGAAGGTGCACGAGGTGCTGATTACAAAAATGGGGCTAAACAAATTGACATCAAAAGTGAAATCACGTGGCTAGTTTCTTTCATTTCTTCTCTCGGATAAGAAATTAATTTTATGGCCCAAATTCTGATTTACATGAGAGAATTCTGTTGCATGAGATACTACAAATTCTCAGCCTTAGTTGATGTAATTAGAAATCAGTTAATTGAGAACAGAAAAGTAGAATCTTTAAACCATGGAAAAAAATGATATATATTCCCCATACTTGCCCAGTTTTCTAACATGACACTACAGGAGGAGTTTGGTTGTGCTTAGAAATGTCCAATACAAGATTGCAAATAACTATTTTCTTTGCTTTACAATGATGGGAAAGTAGATACTGAAAAAAAAAAAAAAAATGCAGAGAAAAAGTTGAACAATGAAAAGAAGAAAAGTCCAAAGAGAAGTGCTCATAGCTTTTAAATATTTCCCTCATGTGCACATGTGCCTTATTATGCCCATGGTAGCTGCTCCATATTCTAATGCAGTGCTTTTACATTTATTCAAGCAAGTGCTGAAATGGTGCCTGTTTAAGAGCATGGCTAAAAGCAAGTCCGACCTCTGAAACCTACATGCTTCATGAAAAGAAATTGAATTTTCAAAGCTCACATTCTGGCCCCGTAGTTTCTTTATTGCATTTGATGTTTGTCTCCAGGGGTTTCCATGCGGTTGCCGCCCCCACCTTTACCATTGTTCTATCAATGCTGAACCTTATTACTTTCTACTCCCTATTCCAATAAAAAAAATCTAATAAAACCATTTATTCACTTTGATTCTCAAGAAGAAAATTACAAAAAATTACACAATGCATTCCAGCATCAGCACCAATAACACCTTTTAAAATCCCAATTAGTCTCGTGACAAATCCTAGTACTTATAAGTTCTTAGACACAAAATGCCCACGCAGTCATATAACCTGATGTTAAATATTCACAGTAAGCACTGTCTGAATATTTGACTCATCAGAAGATGATTATTTATCAGTGACACAGAAACTTGTTGACGCGCATGCATATGTATTCAGAGGACTGACCTCAGTGACTTGCATCTGGTGAAGTGATTTATGTATGAAGATGATACCTACTATATTAATGAACACATGTATTCCTAGGTTAATCATTGTCTATTTCAAGTTTATTTCAATAGCTGATGCTTGGATCATTGCCAGTGTTCCCTGAAGAATGTAGCATGTTAGCAGAAATTTGTCTGGCCCAGGATATACCTCCTGTTTGGTCTTAGAGCTGAGAAACCATTAGTGCAAAAGTGGAACAACAGTGTCCTTAGTTGACTCATGATCGAATAAAGGTCAGTAAGGGGAACACACCTCAAATGACCACTGAGGGTCACATAATACCACTGTACAACCCTGAGCAAGCACAGATGGCTGGGGAAAGAAGACAAAAGGGGATGGAGTATTCTACTTGCTTCACTTGATGAATACGTAGGTAGTAGGTGTTTCTTCTGTATTAACAAGATGGAGTAATGTAGGGCAGTATGTATAAAAAGCTTGCATAAGCAAGAAGGAGGTGTGCTTGACCTGTGGAAATATTCCATTTGGCAGCCAGCACAGAAACTAACATAGCACTCGGTGCTTCTGAACATACAGGTTCCCTGCCTCTTGGGTTTCTCCCCATGCCACAGAAGAGGGCAGTGAACGAGAAGATGGGTGGATGCTTGGCCAGGGTCAGTGCAGGCATGAGGGGCTTTCTTGGACTGTCACTCTCCCTTATGGGATATGAGAGTGGTGTGTGACTGAGAGGCTAGTGTTGAGACAAGAGAATAAGAAAGGAATTTCAAAAGGAGGAAAGACACCATACCATTTAGCACATGCAGAAATTGTGGAACAAGCTTTGCACTTGAATGTAGGGAGTAAGTATCGTCTTGTGTTCACTGCAGTGCTCCCAAGTGCAAATCCTATCTTACAAAGGAAATGTTAGATGCTTACATCGCTTCTATGTGATAGACTCACCTCCTAAGGCAGAGTGGGTGTGTTACATGTAATGGCACACTGAAAAGGGGCAGCAGTATACCCCTATGAGTCAGGTGCCTGTATGCTGTGGTGTTTGGAAATTTAAGCCTGAATACCTCATCTCTTCCAGAGAACAGCCCTTCTGAACTTCAGACTTCTGTAAGGGTGCAAGGCATTAAAAGATAATTTTTACTGGGTGTTAGGATAATCTGTTGCCACCGAGTTGAAGAGATTATTTGAATGCAAATGGTTTCTGTTTGCAGATAACTAATGTTGTTTTAGGTGATTATAGCTATTAATGCAACTTTGTATTTGGGGTGCCGTTGAGTCTCAGCGCAAGTACAGACTGCTATATGTGTATCCTAAGTGATTCTTTTGTATTCCTGTACACTTTGTGATAATGAAATGAAGGTACTCATTATACCTAGAAATATTTGGAATTGCTCAGAGGGTAGGGAGAAAAAACACAGAATTCAGACACAACTCATTAACCAAGTGGTAACAAGTCATTGCAGGTTGGCTGATCTCTGGAACCATTCATGTGAATGGTCTTAGCCTGCAGCATGTACAAAAGTAATTCAAGTTGGTTTAGCCCTTAAGGTAAACTCAGTCTGACAATTTGGAAGGGATTACATCTTTGAAGCCTTAATCAGATAATTTACATTTAGCAGCACTTGTTCTGCTCATAGCACTGATATGGTGAAGCAAAGCTGTGGAGGCAAATGACACATCTGAATTATATCAAGGTTTTTACTTAAGTGGGACTGGAGAATAAAAGGGCTTTGTTTGGTTCCATCTGCCTTTTGATTTAGAGTATAATTTAAAAATGACTAATGGAGTTTGTGCACTACTTGAGCTTTCTAAACTATTTTGTGATGGAAGTCTTCTGTTCTGTGGTTTTCCTGAGTAGCTTGGGAAATGTTACTAATTCTTTTTTCAGCTTGACTTCCTTTTTATGTCCTCTTTTTCAATAATTCATTATTTTCAGTGGTGAATTTTCCTGTGGCCTTTAGCCTCTCATGATCTGAAGAGTTCTAAATAGAAGGAAGTTGATATTTTTCTTTCATTTTTCATGTTAATCATAATTAACCAACTTGACTGAGTTGTTCTGGCAGTGCACTAAATGTGAGCTCTATGCCAGTCCCTAGCACAGGGCTATTTTGAGTGCCCACAGCATCCTCTTTGAATGTACTGATGATCTGTGCAGCAGCTGCTTTTCTTTTCTTTTTTTTTTTTCTTTTTAAATTAAATGGAATTTTTGTTCAATAGAGGCAGGAATAATGAATCACATTTGTGTTATTCAAGTAGTTTTCATTCCTTTTCAGTTTTCAGGTCCCTACGAATTTGCCGGTGGTAAAGCACAGTATATTTACTGACAGAAGGCTTGTTATTTATTTTTAAACATGCTTTGCCAATACCTTTGAAGTAGCCCATGGATTTCCAGGAGTCTGTAGGCTGGCACTGAAAACCATGACATTACCATAACACTGCTCCCTAATCTTAATTTTCTTTAATCAAAATCTATTTGATCATATGCGTAAATTAAATCTGGATATGCAAGTGTATGTAACAGTTCTGTGCAGCATTTATATTGAATCAAGCAACTTTGTTCTCTAGAAAAACTTCAAAAGACAATACCAGTGGGAGTCAGCAGTCAAAGGAGACTGTGAAAGGTAGGACTCAAATCTGCAACACTTACATGATGGTTGAGCTCATTGGCCACAGGATACTATGGTGTAACTTGGGGTTGCTGTTGCATCAGCCTCTGACCAATTTTTCTGAACAGTGCCCTTAATCCTGCTGCACATGCACACCTCAGTTTCTTTGGAGCACATTTTACCTCACTGATGCTGCAAATTCTAAATGGCACTCTCAATCTCCATTTAACAGCTTTTCTTCAGTGGGGAATCTAAAGTGGGCCTCATCTCACCCAACTTTAGACTTCTGTTGTGAGGAGTTCAAGGCTAAGTTGAGCACCTAGATTTCTCATCTCAGTCCATGCAGATCCAGTCAGTGATATCAATGGCATTTAGGATACGATTTCCTTGGTGGGTGTTATTTTGTTCAAGATCTTAGACGTAAGGAAAAAAATTTTCTCTCAGAGAGTGGTCAGACACTGGAATGGCCTGCCCAGGGAGGTGGTGGAGTCACTGTCCCTGGCAGTGTTCAAGAGGTGACTGGATGAGAAGCTAAGAGATATGGTTTAGTGGCTTGTGGTAGCAAGGGTAATGGGAGGGTGGTTGGACTAGATGATCTTGCAGGTCTTTTCCAACCTTGAGATTCTATGATTCTAAGAAGATTCTTTGCTTGAATCTGTTCCAGCCCTCAAGCAGGCAGCTGGCAAGGATCATTCTCTGTGATGCTAAGGTCATTTTATTGGAACAAATGCTGGGCATGTGTTTGCTGGAAAATGCAGATACACCTCAGCACTGGCACTGCAAAGTAAGTTTCCTTGTCCCACTCAGAAATTAGCATCGACCACATGACTGAAAAACTTCATGGTGTATTCCTATGAGATCACACATTTGGCGCAGGATCTGGAGAGTTTCTCATGTTTGGTCCATCCACCTTTCACAGCCAATTTCATTTTTCAGAATACGGGGGCAGGGTTTGGAGTGCTTAAAAAAAAAGCACCAAATGAAAAGCAGCAACTGACTTTTAATACATCACTGAAACTCTCAAGCGCAAGACAAGTCATTGGTACTTCAGGGTTTTATTTCTATCTAGCATTAGGACCTTGTATCCCAGCTCAGCACACTGAGCTGTTACTTCTGCTCAAGACGGGTACTCATGTTAACTGCATTGAGTCTGTGGTTTTTTCTTTTTTTCTGAAGTAAAGTCCTAGGCTTTCACATGCATTTTCTCCCAGAAGATTTCCAGTGGAAGAAAATCAGCAATTGCTGGCAACTGAAATTGCCCCCACGGCAATAAACGAGGTTACTGGACATAAATTCCCCCGTAGAGCAAGGCTTCCCTCGAGTCTTCCTGCGAAGTACCCAGACATAGGCTAACCGCAACCCCCTCCCCAATGCCAGACGCTCAACCACCGGCCGAGCGGCATGAGATGGCGGCAAAGCCGCACACCCCTCTCGCAGCAGCGACTGCAGATCCGCACATGCGCACTTCCTCCCCTTCTTCACCTGGAGTTTCCGCCCGGAGCCCTTTTCCGCCGCACCGCCTCAGCTTTGAAGCTCACTTCCGGTGTTTCGCTTTTCTCTTTCCGGTCGGTGCGAGGGGAAGATGGCGTCTCGCAAGGAAGGCTCTGGAGCAGCCGGCGGTGGCTTTGGCGCCGCAAAGGGCAAAGGCAAAGCAGCCACCACGGGAGACTCGGCCGTCAAACAAGTGCAGATCGATGGATTGGTGAGTGGCGGTGCCCGGGGAGCAGTTGGAGGCGGGCGGGTGGGGTGAATGCTGAAGCCGCGTGGAGCCCCGGTGGAGCCGGCCCGGTCTGGTCTGCGGGGCGCTGCCGGGGCTCTGTTCTGTTTCGGGCCGCGGCGATAGCGATGCGATTCCGCCCGAGGTGTCGCGGCCTGCACTCATCTCTTGTGGACACCGAGTTGCCCTACAGAAACCGGTGCAGAGCCCACGTTAATGGCTTTGAGGTTCTCCCTTTCTCCCTTCCGTTCCCCTGCTCTGGTGCCCGCGTTCTCTGTTTCCACTCTTCGTGCCTAGTGCTTCATGACGCCAAACGGGTGCCATGAGGGGGACGTGGTGGAGTTTTCTTTATCTGCTGTGTGTCTTACCTGCTTTGATAAGCTTTCCATACCTGCTGTGTTTTATTAAAAGAAAGAAAATGTCCGAATGAAGCTGTCCTAATGGTGGTGACCATGCAGGCTTTGAATGGAAGAGTGTTTGCAAAAGTTGGTTCTTGGTTTTGCTGCTGGCACTTCCTGTGTCTGTTGGTGTCTCATACACTTGGTCGTACTCAGGATGACACAGAGTGGGAAGAAAAGGTGGTTACTTAAACTTCTTAGGAGTAGAAGCACTATTTCTTGCTTCTTTGTCATCTCATCTGGGTATTGCTGAAATAGTGTGCAGCTGAAGCGTGAAGGAGAAATACATACTAGAAATGAGGAAGATTATGATTTGTGGGCAAGTACTGAAAAGCCTGCTGGTGTCTGTAAGGGATAGTCCCCACTCGTTATTCCAGAGTCACACAGCTTAGTAAATATTTAAGAATACAGATAATGATTTATTTGCCTGTAAGTGTCACGTGGTTGAAAAGACAATACTTGAATTTCTGTGTGTGACCGTTTCTGCAGTACTGCGTTCAGCTCCTGTGGCTTTGGTGCGTGGGGCTTTGTCAAGGAATGGTCAATACTGACCAGTTACAAAACATACCTGTAAAAATATAGCAACTGACAGCAGACTGCTGCTGTTGCAAGCAGGCCAGAGCCTGCTAGAGCCCAGGACAGTGGTGAGTATGTTTTTTAACAGGTTTGAGGGAACAATGTAAAAACAGTTCAGGGTAGGATACTTTTAGATTGGATTTACTTTTTTTTTTTTTTTTTTTTTTTTATCTGCTGTAATGAAACAAAGAGAACAGATGTGTAATCTGCTTTGTGAAGTTCTCCCCACTCAAATCTGCTGTGAGCGGCCCTGGTGGTCTGCTTCTTGTCTGTCCAATGTCTTTGAATGCTTTTTACTTTCTTGTTTTCTCTTGTCTATGTGTACTATTCTGATACAGTGTGGTAGTATCTCTTTTATGGAGTTTAGAGCTGAGGCTGGCTTACTGAAAATTATGGACAACTTTCACTCTTCCACTTAGAAGGCATCTCCATGGACTTTATAGAGCTTTCTTAGGTTGCAAACTGTGATTCTCAAACGTCCATGATGCCTGTGGTGAAGTTTTAGCATTAAATTTATTTCCTTTGTAACCAAAATGTCTCCCATTGCCAGTCTTCAGAGTGTTAAATTCTACTGGATGATTTCTAGTCTCAGTGTCTCATTGGTGTTCTCACAAAGTAATGGGGCTTTATCAGTCTTGCAGTAATGGTGATCAGAATAATTACCAGTGCCAAAACTGGGGATAAGTTAGTTTGAGCTAAGGAAGTCAGTGATCTATTTCTCTCTATTTGTGCCTGTTGACCCCATATCCGAGGCGATTCCTCTGGCTCACTGCCTTGCATCATTGGAACGTGTTTATCTGATTGGTGTGGTTACCTCAAACTGTTTTGTAGTTGTTTTAGAAGTCCAGAACTAATGCCACCTCATTATCATATTCTGCAACTTGAGAATGTGACTTTAAACAGAAATCAAACCTAAATGCTACTTAGGTTTGTTATTAGCTCTTGGAGTTCTGGACTCCAACCTGTTTGGTGGTTGCTAAGGGCTGCAGTTCCGGATATACCAGCTGCATTCACAGTTGATTGTAACTACATTTAACAGCGGGAAGATTGGAAGAGATGTCTTGCTTCTTATATATAAATATTTTTTTTCTCTACTTGCCAGTAAATTGAAAAACAATGAAGAGCAACATCCTTTTCCTAAGCATCACATGAGGAGAAGGGAAAGCATATGGACCTGGGCGTGCATGTGGTTGAGAGATAGGGAGGGGGAGCATGGAAGGAAAGGACAAAGGGATTCTTCAGTGTTGCTCACATGTAACAGATTGTCTGATTCCTTTTCTTCCTTGTTGACTGGAGAAGTAGCAACAGATGCACGAAGTACTGCAATGTGTAGCTCAGTACGTTTCCTGGAGTCCTCTGAACTTCTTATGTAAATAGTGGTGTCCAGGTAAGAGCACCATTTTAAAGTTTGAACACTGAAGTAATTCTCATGATGTTTGAGTGTAGTGCAGACACAGTTGTGCAAAGCCTTGTGAACCATTTCTGTGTTTATAAACTTGCTAGTTTTTCAGTTTTACCCTTAAAAGAATTTCAGATGTGACTCATGATTTGACTCCGAAGGGGTAATGATTATTACATGCTATTTGAAATAAATGTACAACAGCTTGCTTCTATTTATTTATTTAAATGATTTGCTTGGAGCTCTGAATTTTTGGAATTCAACTGCAGGAATTAATCAGATTTGGTTCACTGACCTCATATTCCTTCCCTTCAGTGAGGTGCAGAGAATTTCAAGCTGTAAGCTGATGAATTTTAGGATGTTGATAGTACTTATTCTTTTGTATGGAAAGAGGTTTTCAGGCTAATGGAGTAGATCTGGCAGCCTTCTTTTATGAGTACCTATCCGTGCAGTCAGGTGACTTTCTGTTTTAGTCGGTGAGGAGTATTTCTGTCTTGCTCTTTCTGCCCAGAAAGCAAGGGAGATGACTTGGTTCCCATCTGATTGCAGTTAGCGGTGTCAAAATGCAGAATAGAAGTCTATAAATACGCCAGAGCTTTCACACAGCTCTTGTCCTTGCAGACCTGAGTGTCAGTAGTCAGAAAGTTCTGAATTTGTAAAGTTGACCATAAATGTCATTTATGCAGAACTCCCCAAGTCTGACATTCAAATTTAAATTGCATATGTACCTAAACCTTTTTCAGATGTCTCCAAAAACTACATTTTCTGGGAGCATAATCGGTAGTGCTGTGTTGCTGATTTATACTGATAGCTGTATTAAAACAAGTTTCACTGAGTCCAGAAGAATTTCTTTATGAGGAGGGTGGTGGGTGGTTAGGCACAGGCTGCCCAGGGAACTGGTGGAGTCGCCATCTATGGAGTTGTTTAAGAGCTGTATGGATGTGGTGCTTACAGACTTGGTGTAGTAGTGGATGTGGTAGTGTTAGGTGATGGTTGAACTTGCTTATCTTGAAGGTCTCTTCCAAACTAAGTGATTTTTTTTTTTCCATGTCTTCATGTTTGCTTCCTTACCACTAACGAACGTCATCCTTCTTCTTTTTCATTCATTATGCCTTGTTCATTTGGAATCTACAGAACCTTTTGCAAAATTTACCTTCATGGTGTAATTCGGCTTTTAATTTTTTGGTGTTGTGACCATACCATGAAACACTGGTATGTTGTTCAGGGTTTCAGATGTAAGTACACTTATGGGATATTGCTGTTGTCCTTGGAATGCTGTTGCTTTCTAGTCTTTTTGTGAATATTTGAAATAAGAGAAGTCAAATTCTTTAATTTTGTGCTTTTCAGATTAATGATAGAGGTACTTCAAGTCCTTGCATTACCGTCATAAAAGAGAATGAATTGTGCAGTTCTGGAAAGCTGCATTTACCAGCAATTAGTCATTATCTCTTAAAGTGACAGTCTGTTTTCAGAATGACTGTTCTGTTTTTGCCATTTTTATTTGGCATCTTTTGCACATGCATTAGGAATGCTGGCTGTTTGCTCTGTAGTGCCTTTGCACTTATCTCACCCACTAAAGTGAATAAATGGGGAAAAGGGAACAGTAGGAGAGTAGCAGCAGTGATAAGAGCAAATTAAGGGAACTTGTTTAAAAAGGCTTGTGGATAACAATAGAAGCTCACAATGTAACCTTGCTTCAGGTTTGTAGTAACTCTTCAGCATTTGCACTGTAACCTTTCTTTTCAATGGAGTAGTTGTATATTATTATTTAGGCTCGGTATAATGCTGCTTCACTGCAAGAGGCAGGTGGTTGGCTGTAAGGTGCTGGGTGACTTCTTCATTTGTGTGTTGTTTCCCATTGCTTCATAGCCTCATCCTGCAAACTTGAGCTCCTTGGGTAAGCTTATATAAACAAAACTCTCAGGCACCCTATGAGGAAAGGAAGCAGGGTGAAGATTGTTCCGTTTCTAAGTTTTCTGGAAAGTGTTATAGCTCTAAGAAATTCTGGATTTCTGTTTAACTTTGGAGACTTTTAGAATGGTCTTTTTAGTGAAACTTCTACTCTTGTTCTACCGAGGTTGCACCAAGAGCATCTCCTGCATACTTCTGCCTGTCTCACTATTTCAGTTGTAATGTCAGGCAAGATGCAAATCTGTAAAAGCAGAGATGAACCACTGTCCCACTCAGAGACATAAAGTCAGGCAGGGTGAATAACATTGTTTGCTACATAAGCATGAAATCTGATGAAATGTAGGAATTAAACAAATAGCCATAAATGTAGATATTCCATGTGGTGGACTGTGTGCTGTGCCTGCCCACTATTATGTAGATAATGGGTATGTGGAATCTTTCTCATGGGAAAGTGAGAGCTGTGGGTTGGGCAGTGGGGATCTTTTAGCAAGGGAAGTATACTGAATGCTACAGCAACTGTGCTGGTGGGTTTTTTGTTGTGTTTTTTTTTTTTTTTTTTTTTTTTTGTTAATCACATTTACCTTTCAAGTAGTCACCAGGAAGTATGTTGTTGTTGGGAAGCTGTTTCTTTCTTTGCATATCCTTTATGTGAGGATGTCCTAGGAGTAACAGTAAAATGAGGAACAGCAGAGATTGTTTCCTTCTGCTGAAGAAAAATTTCTTGTCCAATTAAGCCCTTAAATACCAACACGACTTCTTAAATTTAATTCTAACCTGCTGAATGTATCATATGCGTTCCAAAACCACATTCAGAAATGCTTTTGGAGAATAATGTTGACTAGACAGTAAAGCTTTCTCATATATTGCTATTGTATAGCTGTAAAGCTAAAGCCGTAACAACAGGTTAATGCATTAATATGTTGGGTTTTTTTACTTCAGTAAAGAACATCTCTTTTTTTTTAATAAAACACCGTGTATGAATATTCTGTACACTTAGGCTTATTGATTCAAAAGAAGCCTTTCTGGACAGCAGCAGGTAAGGCATGCCTGAATCTGTAGACTATCAAACATCAACATGAAGGACAGAGGCACTTGAGTATTAACTTAGTTATTACTCAAGATGATGTTCCGATGCCAGGTGATATTTGTTCCAGCTACTTAGTTATCTAAGTATGTATTTAGGCATACTTTTTAAAATATGTATAGAATTCAACCTTAAGATAGATGTGTCTATTTATTAAAATTATATATAAACACAGATTGTCTAACACATAACTTTTAACCAACTTCTTCATGTATTTTTGTAAGCTTCCTCTGCATTTGTACTCACGCTAGTGCAGCTGTAGTGTTGGTATTTCTTGTGTGAGATTTGGCAGGTTTATTCCAAGGCTATTACTTTAAGCTTCTCTACATTATCATTGATTTGGAGATGATGTAATGTGTCTAATGGTTTGTACTCTCATCTGTAGTATAAAAAGCATTTTTGTTTATTTTCTAATCTACCTAAAAGCTTGTTAGCCTTTCTTAAAACAAGATGTCAAATTATTGAGCTATTTTTCCATAGTTACTTCACTCACAGTCATGGTGTTTACCTGTTCCTTGTTTCTTTATTGACAGCCATTTTTGTCCTGAAATCGTACAATGGATAGGATTGTATTCCAGACTGTTGATGGGGAAGGCCTAGTTAGCTTCTTGGGTAAGGGGCTCTTTATGGCAATTGATTTGATTGCAGTAAATGAAAACACAAGATAACACTTAGAGAAAATCAGTTTCTGAGACTCATTTTGTAAATGTTTTTTTAAGCACTTTTTAATGAGAACTTCCAACGTGCTCAGAAGGAAAGCAATACGCTTCCGTAGTGTTTGAGGATGCTTCATTGAAAATTGGTAATAAGCAAAGCCTGCATTGAATTGGCTTAAAAATCACTGACATTTTCTGATGTTGTGAAGATTATGCTTTTCCAGTTTTCCCTGTGCTTTCTTCACTTCTCCTTACCCCTATTGTAGACTTCACAAAAATGCCCAGGCTGTGTGCTCTGCCTGCTCTTCTCTGTACAGCTTCTTGACACTGCATTCAGTGGGGTTTTAGGGTAGTCTGTCCTACAGGCTCTTTTTTCTTTTGTGTGTCCTCCAAAGAAGCCTGAACGGCATTTTGAATTGAATTGTCATCTATTTGACTTTTCCTTGACCTGTTACCCTAAAAGTTTAGATCAAATTAAGTTGTGATGGAGAGTTAGCGTAGGAACTGAATACTATCTGCATGTCTTCATGGCTCCCAGATCGGTAGAAAAGATGCAAGCATTCTGTATTGTTTGTGTGATATGCATATATGCATGTGCAGAACTGAGCCATGAGAGATGCTGGGTGTGCCTCTGGGAGAGCAGGTTTAAGAAAGGGGCAAAAACTGCTGGGCAACAGCACCTGAGAGAAAGAAGTGATAAAAATGAGAGAAACAAACAGCCCTGCAGCCCCCAAGGTCAGTGCAGAAGGAGGGCAGGAGGTGCTCCAGGTACAGACCAGAAGGCCCATTGTGGACTCCTCTCCATGGGCTGCAGTGAGCAGGAGGTATGGGGGAGCTGCTTCCCCTGGGGACCCATGCTGAAACAGTGTGGTTCTGAAGGATGATCCTCACGGTACAGATCCACATCAGAGTAGTGCATGAGGAGCTGCAGCCTGTGGGAAGCTCACACAGGATCAGGTCTGGGAGGATGACATTCTGTGGGAGGATCCTTGCATGAAGGAGAGGCAAAGAGTGACCATGAAAGAGTGGCAGAGACTGCAGCCTGTGTCCTCTTCCCTAGCACTATCATGGGAGAAGAGGTAGAAGGGGATGAATGGGAGAGGAGAGGTGGTTTTAGTTGACTTTTAGTTTTGCTTTAATCTGTTAGTAACTGGCAATACATCAAACTGATCACATTTATGGTGAGTCTGTTTGGCCCGTGACAGTAATTGGTGAGTGATCTCCCTGTCGCTTTCTCAGTCCATGAGTTATTCATTGTATTTTCTCCCCGTCCTGCTGAGGCAGGGGGAGGGGGAAATGAGAGTGGCTGTGTGGTGCTTGGCTGCCTACTGGTGTGAAACCACAACAGTTAGCTTTGTCTGTAACCAGAGTCACGGTTTTATAAATCAAAGTGGTAAAGAGTTGAATGGAGTGTGCCAAGAATATTATCTGTGTTCTTTGTCCTTCTTTTTGCATTGTCACATTCTTATTTAAAGCAAACAAAAGATCGGTTTGCTGTTTTATTTATTTATTGATTTAGTTGTTTTCCTAACCTAGTCTTCCTTCAGTCCTTTGACAATCTGTGAGTGGTTTCTTCTAGCAAGGAAGAGATTTATTTATTTTTTTGTTCTAAACTCTTGTTCTCGCTATTGATTTCATTCTTAAATATAAACACTACTCCCTTTGAGAGTTCTTAATCTAGAAAGGGCATAGTAACTACATGGTGGCGGTCTGAGGATTAAAATTTCAGTGTTTCGTCTGAATGGATAACAGGTATACATGTTAACAGAGCACAAACTTTAAATGATTTGTAAGAGTGCACTTGTGCACTCAGCATCTACTAAATGTCACGGTAAGTATACTCTAGTGAGGAATTTAAAGCTAAAACATCTGGTATCACTTCATACTGCAAAACCAGTGTGCTGACAAAAGGAGTTAATCTGAATGTGGAGGTGGTTTAAATGTGTTGAACAGTGTTAGACTTCAAGAGTTGAAGGGGAAAACAGTATTTCAAAGCAGCCTTTTCTTTCCTGTGTGCGTGCAGAAATAATGTTACTCTTCGTGCTACTGTCATTAACAGTTCAAGTCTTCATTTTATTTTCCTGTTATATGTATATCAAACTTGTCTCTTGCCTTGTACTTATGTATACTTTGCAGTAAACAATGTGTTGTGCTCTTTTGGTACTTACTTTGCTGTTTTAATATTAAGGAGAGTATTTCCACCAAATATCTTTTAAGTAATTTCCTACATTTCAGTGATCAAAGTGCTACATCTGAAACAAAAGAGATGGTAGGCATCACCTTTGTCATATTTTAGGTGCTGATTTTGACTGATACCTAAGACTGAAGAGATTACCGTTGCTGGGTTTGTTGCTGAGATAAAACAATGTCCTGTTGCACACTGAAAACATTAAATATATTCCTCTGTTTTCATTTTCTTGTATGTTAACAACAACAAACCTTGTAGTTTTCATGCAGAATGGTATAGTTCAGAGAAGTGCATAAAGTATAGCAGGCCATTGGCAGAAAAACAGCAGACAGAGGTTTTATGCTCTTCTGTGCCATAGGACTTTATCTGTCACCCTTGTGAGAGGTCTTGGAAGAGGTTGTCTGGTCTTTTTTCTAGTCTTTGGAAAAAGTCAGTGTGTTTTCAACTTATTGTTACTGTCATCTTTTCTATTAATCTTTCGTTGTCACAGATGTTTTTTGGGTATGATTTCTTTGCTTATTGTTTTTCCTTGTTTACGTGTGTGCTCAAAATGCATTCTTGATGATACAGTTTAGAGCATGATTGTTTGTTTTTTTTTTTCTCCAAATCTTCAGGCAGTGTTAAGATTGCAGAAATGTCATCTGCTTTGATAACAGTGCTTAGCAGTTAGATTGTGAACTGCATGTTACTTGGTATCAACAGTGAGTAAAATGCTTTCATATGTAGTTGGAAAATGTCATGCTTGTGTAGTAAATCTATTAAGTAATTCTTGATACTATTTTTGTAGGATTATTCAGTAATCTGAAATTCAGACCAAAGAATTAGAAGTTATTTAACTTGGATAATATCTTTTTAGCGTGCATATGCAAGATTATTTAGGATTAAGTGTGAGAGTATTCCTGAATTGCTTGTGTGTGAATGCTTATTTCAGATAAGCTTTCCAATCATTTTTATGGGTTAATTTAATTTTTAGGTTAATAAAGTGAAGCTTATTTGTTCACTGGATTTTGAAGATGCATGTGAATTTTGCTGTGTGTATGTGATGAGAGGCTGCATCTCTGTTACTAAAAAATTTCGGTCCTTTACTGGAAGAGGAAAGTTGGGATATTGCGTTGAGCATATAAAGCTTGTCAGTCCCTGCATTTGTTTTGCTTGAATGTTGCATCCTGCTTTGCCATCCATTTGTTGTATGTTCTCCCTGTTCTGTGGAGTCCCTGTTTTAAGACGATCGGAGGGCAGGAGCACCTCTCTTGTGAAGAAAGGTTGAGGGAACTGGACTTATTTCGCTTGGAGAAGAGAAGGCTCCAGGGAGACCTAGTTGTGGCCTTCCAATATTTGAAGGGAGCGTATAAACAGGAGAGAGAACGGCTGTTTACGAGAGTGGATAGTGATAGGAAAAGGGGGAATGGTTTTAAAGTGGGACAGGGGAGGTTTAGGTTAGATATTAGGAGGAAGTTTTTCTCACAGAGGGTGGTGATGCACTGGAACAGGTTGCCCAAGGAGGTTGTGGATGCCCCATCCCTGGAGGCATTCAAGGCCAGGCTGGATGTGGCTCTGAGCAGCCTGGTATAGTGGTTGGCGACCCTGCACATAGCAGGGGGGTTGAAACTCCATGGTCATTGTGGTCCTTTTCAACCCAGGCCATTCTATGATTCTGTCTGTGCGATAGATAATAGACACAGCTATTCACGATGAGCAAGCCTTGTGTCCTCTTGGTGTTCAGGGTCTTTGTTGTAGATGTAAGTTGCTTTTTGTCTGTTTATGCTGATCTGAGGACAATAAGCAGCCTCCTTCATTAACACAGAGCACTTAAGACTCAGTTATTTTTATCGTTACGTTATTACCAATGCTGAAAACGAACTGTTTTCAAGTTCATAAAATTGCTAAGGGGACGTGGAGTAAATGTTTAGAATAATCCGAAAGCTGTACTACCTAATCCATTGGGCTTCTTGGTGGTAAAATTAGAATGATTATTTTTAATCTTAGTGTTACAATAGCTATTATTAGAGATGGAGCTGATTTGGAAGTGGTTTTCACATTTCCTTGTGGTGGTACAAAAAGCAAGTCTTTATCTTTGATCGATTGATGGAGAAGCTGAAGATAACCAACAGTAGCTCACTTAGTGGGTTTTTTTTTTATGGTTTTTGGATTTTAAAGCATGAAAACTTGAAAATAAGTCAGTCTTTGTTCTCAGGATTGCATTACCTTTTACTAGGATGATCTTTCTCCATCTCAGTCCTTTAGCATGTACCCTTTCTGGCAGATGCTTGGGTAAGCGCTTGAACATGGAAAATGCATTGCACAAATGTTTATAAACAGAATCATAGAATGGCCTGGGTTGGAAGTGTCAAGGATCATTAATCTCCAAGCTCCTGCCACAGGCAGGGCCACCAACTCCCACATTTAATACCAGACCTGGCTGCCCAGGGCCCCATCCAACCTGGCCTTGAACAACTCCAGGAACGGGGCATCCACAACCTCTCTGTGCAGCCTGTT
>PPHD01013720.1:0-16511 GCA_002909625.1 Bambusicola thoracicus | reverse complement strand
CAAAAGTATCTAAATTCATAAAGGTGTTTTGTAAAGGTGCTTTGTAAAACATTAATGTCAAGTTGACTTGTCTAAAATCACGCAGACACTAAAATGACAGAGACACTTTTCACAAGAAGAAGGGGTCCTCTGAGTTTCAGAAAGGTGTTTTAATTACCTCAGCATTCCTACTTTCTGACAGCTACTAGGCAACAGAGTAATTCCATAATAACTTGGACCACGTAAAGTGAACTGAGGAGTTGTAAACTGACATATAGAAAGCTGACCTGAATGGAAAGCAAATATTTTTTCAGTCATTTTCTGAGCTGGAAAAAAGAAATTGAATTCCCAACTACAGATAAATGTAACCACTGGCAACTATTATTTTTAAGATATCTGTAAAAAGATGAATAAATGAGCTTTCTGCCAGCTGGGGATACTACTACTAAAATGGGGTGGTGTCATTTAAAAACAGTTTGAAACAAATGAAGTCACATCTTATTTCAGCATCTTAATTTTACTTGTAAATTCACACCAACATGCCATAAGTAAACTGCTTACAGGATATTTTAGTCATTTAATCATTTACTAGTCAGAAGTCAAATAAATGGGAATTCTGGGTAGGCCATTTGCCTTGGACTTGAATCCAAATGACAGAATTATTTGGATGTAGTACAATTAAGTCTGTCCAGTTATGATGGCCATTTAATGAGCTTCAGCAAGGCAGAAGGGAGTTAGCTCTACCTGCCTAGACAGGGTTTTAATATGCCATAAAGCTAACATAATAAATAATTTAAGTGCTGAAATATTACAAAACTCAGACTTTCCCACTGACTCAGTAATATGGGTTGTTGCGTATGGAGACAGCATTTAGAAATCCAACAGATAACAAAATGCAAAAGAGTAGATCACAATATTTCACTGCTAAATAGTTAAAAATATATTCTGTCTCTATTCATAGGAATGTGTTATGGTTTGAGATAGTTGTAACTTGCACTTGACAGACATTTATGTGGCTCTGTCTATGGGTCTGCTCTCCTGTGCCATGTTGCTAGAAGGCATGGTCCTGGGGAAGAATGAATGAATGAATGAAGACAGGGAGCATCCCATGGTGTAAGAAATCATACACTGCCCTATTTTAAACAGAAAACCCAAATGATTTCTATCAGACACTAAATTAACCCAGCGGGGATTTCTGACTGTTTCAGGCAGGAAACTACTTTATTCATACGAATAATTGGATATTGGAGAGATCGTCATGTTTCATATCGTGAGTTGTAAATGTCATCTCATCCGTAAAGGATTATCATGGGGTCCGTCTGTTTTTGCCAAGGCAATTATGCAGCTGGTTGAGTTCAGCAATGCCCTGAAACCTAGCTCTAGGACAGAGTCAAGGTCCTTGACCAACAGAAGTTAGCCTCTTCGGAGTCAAGCAGAAGCAGAGCTGGCAGCAGTGTGCTACAAGCCTCCTCTGACACTTATGACACTGACCAGCTAAAAGAAAATGGAAATGATGCTATCAGGAGAAATGAATGGAGAGGAAGCATGAAAAAGCCGTCCACCTTTAAGAAGGAAATGTGGAAATTAGCCTTGAGTTAAGGTCCTCCAGGAATTAAGGGAGGGTATGATTTTTTACATCTGTTGAATTTTCCAAGTACTCTTTTCTTTTTGGTGACAAAAAATACATAATTCAAAGACAAAACATTTTTTCACCACCGTAAAAAGTTCACAAGTTATGAGGTAATTGCATTAGCACGCTGAGAATAGAGGAGAGTATGCAAGAAATCCTGATTGGCGTTTCTCTGTTTAAAAGGAATTATTTTCCAATACCTGAGCATGCCCAGAGGAGCTAGTCTCTGAGCAGCTGTGAAACAGAACCTTTTTACTTCAGGGTTAGTGCAGGGAGCTCATTAGCACAGCCTCAACCCTCAGCTAAACAGCCTTGTTTGCATATTGAAGCAATAGAATGTGAAGGTGTTAAAAAGGAAGAATTGCAGCCGCTACTCCTGACTGACATGTCTATCTAGGCTCTTGTGTTTACAAGAGAATAACGAAGCTGCCCCAAAGCCCCTACTGGGCCTGATTATTATGCAGAGGCTTCTTAGATTATGTATAATTGATATCCATTTTCCCTCCAGCTAACCAATGGCAGCTCTCAGGAGTAATGCTCGCTCTCCTGCATCTTACCAACCAAGCAAACACTGGAAATTGCTATCTTTTACTAGACTTAATAATTTTTAAAGACCAAAAATTGACATTTACATTTTTCAGAAGCACAGATGACTGCACTGTTGGTGGGGTTTTCCTGTTAATAACAATCAAACAGAGGAGATTTTATGTTAAAGGGTGATGTTGTTCTGTGGGTATGTTTGTGTATAATTTCTGTATATTTATATATCCACGCATTCTATGGATTTTGTATATAGTATGTGTATATATCCCAGTTTTACCACACATTAACAATGTGGTAACAAAAAGGAAGGGCAAATTCTGAAAGCTCATTTTCTTGCCATTTTTGTAAAAGAACTGCAAGGTGAATTATGCAGGCAAGGACATTCCTTCAATTACATTTACTGGTTCCCTTTCTGTCCTTACAATAGCTATCTTCATCCTTATGATTTAGGCCAAATGTTCAATTCCTAAACCCGACACAGGCATGAAATTGAGCAGTGCAGTGCTCATTTTTTGTTGCTCAAATAGTTCTCTGCTCATCCAAGAGAAAATCTCATTGAAGTTTTTCCTCAAAAATGAGATATTATATTTGGCCTTTAAATTACAAAGCAGTTATGAGGGGGGGGTGGATATCTCATTGGTCAATTTTGGTTTTTATTTTATTTTTTTCATCTGTTTCAGAGCTTTTGAAAGAAAGTCTGTGGGGGAGGACTGGGCACCTCAATTTTTAAAGTTTTTTTCAGTAAAGAGCTGATCATGAAAATGAAATGCTAATAGCTTGAGATAAACAGGCAAAGTCTGTATAACCCTCTCAATGTACTGTACTTCAGTCCTGACCTTCAGCCTCTTTGCTGTTTTGGTCCTGGATATCTCTTCAGCACAAACTGTCAGTCGCATGGAGATTTTTTTATCCATACAAATAGTTGGCAGAATAAGGATATGTCCAGTCCAATCATTTGCATGTCACCTTTCTCTCCAGAGGTGAAGACCCAGCTCACTAATCCTTTCTGCTACCTAACCTTGGCAGAATTTTAATTTTAATCTTCTCTCTGAGGAAATGCACAAGAAAATGCAAGGAATATTAATACATGGGCTGAGCCGAGCTGAATGTGAAAAGGTGATAGTTCTTTCAGTCACTTAGATATATACCTATTCAAAAGCATAGCCATTATTAGTGATCTAAGCCCTTCTCCCTGCACAGAGCAACTGAAACCAGCACAAAGGAAGACCCTAAATTAATTGAACCACTTGTGACACCTGAACCCCTACCAAAAATCTACATACTGTTTCCATCCACTGAAGAACCTGAGCAAAACCAGATGATAATAATAAGCAAGGAGCATACAGCCTTTACACAGCTGACTTTTGTTCCAGCAACTTTTCATGAACCAGTGAGTAGTCACAAAAAGCTGAACAGTTTGCAGCTGCCCTTACCTTACTATAACTGCTTTCATGTTATGGAAACATAAATAGACAGAAACCAACCGCCTACAGAAAATGCAAGTCCCAACAGGCAGTCATTCACATAATGACCTCCTGACCCATATTTAACAAAAGCTACACAGTAGTACTGAAAAAGACTGAAGTCAAACAGTCATTTCAGAGTAGCACCTTTGGCCAATGGACCACAGGACTGCAGTATGCACTATCACAAGAGGCTTTCAGGCCACATAATTACATTCCGAGTGGTGTCAGTCCTGCACTGACCACCATAGATCAGTTAGCAGCAGGCAGGAGGTCTTTCTTTTTTATAATGTAAATTTATCCTTTTGACATAAGTATCTGCAAAGTGGCCATTTCAGTTCTGCAGAAAGACAACTGGTCACACAGGTCTGTCTCCCCACCTCTTTTCAGGTGCTAGCTTTCATTAAAAGAAGCTTTAATTAAATATTAATTTATTAATTATTTATTACATAGTGCTTTTCCATGCTAAGAACTGCTGAGCTTGCCTTACAGCTGCTATTTGATCTCTAGGAGTATAGGAATCAGGCTGTATGACCACAGATGGGAGGGGAACATGGTCTGTATTGAGATGCAACCTGCATTGTGAAAGAGTTCAGAAACATTCAGTATTAAGTATAAAGCACAAGAGTGCCTCTGTTATAAGGTATATTAATGATGTTCTTATCATTTATCTTCAATATATGATTTGGAGATGTCACTTTAAAGTATTTACGGCATTCCCCCACCACATTTCTTTGACAAAAACTTTATCAGAAGGTCAGGGACAGCTTTGCTTTCACAGTCACTCTTGTGCACACTGAAGCACAAGACTTCTTTGACTTCCACCAGTGTCCAAAAGACGTTACCGCACATTTTTCTTCAGAAGCGTAAAACCAACTTATTCCTTCAGGACTGGGGTCATCTCCTGCAGGCCTCTGTCACAAAGACAGAGCACGTCTGCCCTGGTTTTGCTATTTGCAGAAGCTATCAACAGAGATAGGGACTGGCTTAAATAACACAAAATCTGGACTGTCTCTTATGGAGGTGCGACTCTTCTCCATCATTCTTTTGTTCTATAAGCTTAAAATAGAAACATAAAGCCACCATTGCTCAGTCTCCTTTGGAGAACAGTCTGTGATTGTGTCTCAGCACAGACCCTATTTCTCAGGATAAATTTCCTGAGGAGTGATATAATGAATACTGAATGCTTTTCTTTTACAATGTAAAATACTTTCCAAAGTCCATTTACCATCATCACAGGGATAAAATTTGTGCTGACTATCTGACACAGGTCATAATCAGTAAATACGCAAGGTGATGTACAGATGAGAGCTTTGGTCCAGTTAGCCAGGTGATCCATCAACAGTAATTAAGAAACAATCATCAAAGTTTGGTCCAGGAAAGCATTTAAGTATTAAGTTATATACACTATATCTTGAGTTTAAAAGACTGACTGAGAACCTCATAAGACTCTTTCATCTTATTTCCATTTGCTTATAGTTTATGCCAGCTTTTTTTTCACTCTATCCCAGTAATTCTTTTTCCAGATACAGTGGAAGCTCAAGCATGCAGTCACATATGTAAAATCTATATTTTAAATCTGAAACTGTTTTTCTTCTTCCTATTTATTTCTGCTTGTCTTTTTTCTTGGTAGTAGTAACTTGAGTCACTGCACTGTGCCACACTGATGACACGTGTCACAAAAATTAAGCCAGAAGACTATAGGACATGACAATTGCAAAGAATAAATGAAGGCCTAGGAACCTATGGTCCCAGAAAAAAAAATTGCTTGCTACTCACTGTGCTCTGCATTCATTACTATTCAGTGAAAGCCCCGTACACAAAAACAACAAAATGTTTACTCCTTGCACTAGAAATTCTCACTAGCAAAAAGGCAAAACAGCCCAAACTGGAGACAGAATAACTGTTGGAATGAATATTTAATGACTTCTTCAAGAGGTTAGAACAGGCAGAGTAGAGAACAAAGTCTGCCCTTCAAAGACTGTTCCTGTGTAAGGTCAGTGCAATTTGTTTAACACTGTTCCACATTGTTTCCTACTTCAGCAGAGGAACATAACAAAATCATTTTGCACAATTCACTTGATGCCCAGGAACTACTTTGGTTTTTCATTTTCTTTGTATTTTGCTGGGCTACAGCAACTGTGCACTGATCTGACTAATCACCAATCTCAGTGTTTTGCAAAGTTTTCTTGCGAATAGAAGGGTCTCAGAATTGCCATAGTTTTTTGTTGTTTTTTTTTTTTAATAAAAATCTTGAATATAATAATATCAGATAAATTAATGATCTTTGAAGAGACAATAAAAACACATTTATATAAAACCATCATTCTCCAGCTCAGTGTGCTAAACTTTCAGATGCTAAGAATCTGGTTTTTGTCCATATACACACAAATCCAAAAAGTATTCTAGGTGCTATAAAGAGCAACCATTATTTATTAATAAGTATGTTACTCTTGAAAAGTCTTTTGATAACTTTCATGTCTATCACTGGATTTTCCTTAATTTCCTGCCAGATCAGCTATATGCACAGAATACTGCAAAGACAAAAGAAAACTTGCACAGCCAAGCGCCGTTTACTTGTGCTGTTTTGTTCCTCAGAAGCCCTTTTTCAGGCAGCACCTCATTGCTGCAACAAATTAATCTCCAAAGCCCTGCTCTGGTAATGAAGTGCTATGGATTTGCAAAAGCTCAAAAGGCACTACATCTTTTACCTGAAAGAAAAATGAGGTGAGCGCTCAGCACGGGAAAATTAGCACAGCAGTGCTGTCAGAGGCCAGTCTTCCTCTGACGCTCTTTCTAGCAATTTTAGAAAATCCCAAAACAATATTGGTTTACATTTGTCCTAGTCCAAATAGTTGTCTATACAGTTGTGCTTGAAATCTAAGGAGGAGGTCAATTTCGCATCTGAGCTGCATGGATCTTGTCTTTGGTCTAATGTATAGGCTTGGTGAAAAAAAAACAGTTCACAGGTTGGCATCAGTCTGATCCATTTAGTGCTCACAGATGCTTAGATTTAAGGATCAGTTAGTCATGAGCCTGTTTTCATTCTTCCTGTTTCCAAACCTTTTGTAACTTTTATCACATATGGAGGGAATGATTGTCATTAATTACATTCTACCTTATCTGAAAACATTTTTGCATTGACCACTGATGACAGTTCTGTAACAACAACAGCATCTCCAAGTGATTGGATGGACAGATGTCTTTGGCTTTAAGCTATTCAAGAGGATGGAGAAAGCACTATAAATGCATAAATATGAAATTTCCTGAGCACCAGTGAAACATACTGCAGAAGCATTCAGCATATGCCTCCTCTGACACTGAGTCTCTGAGCCTGTTACAGCAATCAGTCTCTCACCACCATGCTGAGATCTCCACTTAAGCTCCACAGCTCTTCAGAGAAGGAGGGACAGCAACTGCTCCACAACATACTGCTATTGGTCCAAGCTCCTACCCACAGAGATGGATTAAGCACCAGAAACCATTCAGCACCAAATGCACAATCTCAATTCTTGCAGAATGGGTTCTCTGAGACAGACAAAGCTTGGCTCTCTGCAAAGTAGCCATCACCACATGAAAATGCTGCTCTGAGTTCACTGGACTCCCTCAGATTTTCTTTGTGTTGCAATTACTACAGCTGCAAACAGATGCAGTGTCAACTGCATTGTGTTGTCCACACACAGATCTTAAGAACTCAACAACAAAATGAATTCCTGACCTTCTATTGGAAACTCATCTCTTAACAGTCCTCTGGAACCCATCCAGTTGACCAGGAATGCTGATAAATGGTGGAAAGCAGCTTGGTAATCACCTTTGCCAGCTCCCTCAGCACCCTCAGGTGGATCCCATCTGGCCCCATGGACTTGTGACAGTTCAGGTAGAGTAATAAGTCTCTAACCATTTCCACCTGAATTGTGAAGGGTTTATTCTGCTTCCCATCCCAGACTTCCAGGTTAGGAGGCTGAGTATCCCAAGGATAACTGATCTGACTATTAAAGACAAAAGAAAGCACTGGTAAACCTTAGACCTTTTCTTAGTTTGGTGATCGTGTTCTCTGCCACACCCAGTAAAGGATGAAGATTCTCATTGGCCCTTCTCTTACTATTAATATATTGGTAAAAATATTTTCATTGTCCTTTACCACAGTGGCCAGGTTGAGCTCTTGGTGGGTTTTAGCTTTTCTGATTTTCTCCCTGCATATGCTAGTCACTAGATCATAAAGGTCCCTTCCAACTTAAACCATTCTACAATTCTGTGATTGTACAGTAGGTGTCTGTGATGACGGTAATGAATCTGAAATGTTTTAGTCTGAATGTCTGATATTAAGATGGCTGAAATTAGATAAGACAAATAATATGGTAACACTGAGGAGCAGAACAAGACAGCAAAGAATTTGGGCCCACGTGGGAGTACTAACTCTATTTGTATGAAATCATTTCTGCTACAGAGTTCAGAGAAGATATAATTCTGTCAGTACTTCATGGAGGATGAAGTTCTCTGATACTCCTGGAACAGGGGGATAAATTACGTTGTATATTTTGTGAAGTAATTAGTTTGAGTTCATGTATTAAACAAATTCCTCTTCTTGGAACAGATAAGCTAGCGCATAAATTAGAAGTTGGAGTCTATTATGCCTAAGCACAGCACAAAGGACAATTTGTAGACATGCACAACAACAAAAGGCTTTCAGTAATAGATTGATCCCAACCCCAAAGGATGATAATTCTTCTTTACAAGAGCACTTTTTCATACTGTATCTTTGCAACACCACACTGTCATTCTCAGTATCTCTTATTTTGGTTAGGATTTATTTCTGGATGTAAAATCAGAAATCTATAATCTTTCAACACTAAAAAGGCTTTCTGGAGGCTGCTACTTAAAGAAACAATCACAGTAATCAAACAGGTGGGGCAACAACTTAAAATGAAACAGCAGAGCTGAACATTTTTTACACTGGTCTTCAGAAAATTTCTTTACAAGATGAATTTTGAAAAAATAGGTACAGATTGTGTTCTAGAGACAAAAAGTTTGGGTATGGTCAAGGATCTACTACTCATAGAATACTCCATGAAAACTAACAATTAACCTACATTTAAAAATTAGCATAGATAGTAAGGTCTCCCCTGAATCCAAAGTAAAAAAACACCTTTATTTAGGGACCTGGCAATGCTTTTAACAATCAGGCATCATTCATTATTAGCTACCACAGTAAAAAGTAAGTGAAGTATTTCAAAGAGGGCTCTTTCAGAATTGCTGCCAGAAATTGAAGATGCAGGCGTTGCATTATCAGCACAGAAAACAGAAATCTGGCAAAGATCTAGTGTAAACTAACAGTAGAAAAGAAAAGTGAGAGGCTGAAGTTCAAATGACTTTCTTCATGCCATTCTACCCTGCTTTGATATTATAGTTCCTATGCTTGAACAATTGGAGCACAGAAGTTGGTCTTGCCTTTGCGTAGTAGTTGCCTGGCACATGGCAAAATGAGAGCTTGGCCTGTGATTACACCTCCTGGCCATCACAATAAAAATGAATAAATAGTAAATCTATCATTCATTAAAGGGGCAATCTTTCCACAAATCTCTTCTTATGGAGTAGATCTTTCTCTCAGGAAAATTTTATACATCTAATAATAGAAACATCAATAAAAATTCAAAAAAAAAAATCTATGAAGAAAGACTAAATCACCAAATTCTGTGATCACCTAAATAAAAAGAGCAATGAACAACCAATTCCAACAGGAAGCTTCACCAGGCAAATCTGTACTTGTAACACATGAAATTAGAAACTTCATTCGATGTTAACAAACACAAGCAGTACTGGGAATTGTGGTGATAAAGCTAGGATGGCCTACAGATATAAGCATTGTGAGTTGTAGGGTGGGAAGTGACATTCTCCCATTAGACTAACTTTTCTTTTTGGAAAGAAAGCAAAAAGCTTTCCTCAACTTCTTCAGAATACAGTGTTATTCTTTGCAGTTACAAATCATACTGCGCTACCATCTTCAGCTCTTGATTACTTCCAGAGCATAAATATTAATCCATTGACTGTTTCAACTTCCTGAAATAAATACCACCTTCTACGTAAAAAAATGCCATTAATGGAATATACTTTCCTCCAAGAGCACAAAAGTCTCTTTATCAGCTCTGTTACAGTAGGCTTACTATGTCATTTCTGCACTGCTGTTGCCTAATGAAACCTTACCCAAAATTGTGCCATGCACTCTCATTCTTGCATTTAAATGTTTGTCACCTAAAAAAAAATAATAATAATAAAGAGAATCAAAACTAGGATATGTTATAGATGGGGAATTGAGACACAGACTGTTTTCCTGACATATGATAAATCAGTGGCAGAAGGTCTGATCCCTTATTCAGTCCTTCCAACTTTCCTTTTTTTCCATTCTTCTTCCACATATTACTTACCTTTACATGTGATCAAGATAACTATCACAACTACAATGCTATGCTATTATATAGCACTAAGGATGAATAAAAATGCAAGCTATGGAGTGTATCAGTTTTATATTGTGGTTTTAAATGTCACAGATCTCCACCCATAACAGTACTGCATCACTGTTTCCATAGAAACAAGATAACATAAGCCACTTTGGTGTATGTTACTGTTTCTGAAAGCACCCAACCTCAAGAAGAGAATACCATATTGGACTTTATAAATGAATTCTGATTTGTGATTTTTATGCACAACGTAAATCCAAACGATGTACCACCTTTAACAGTGGAGTTATTTAATTGAGTGATAGCAAAGACAACACTATAGATAGAAAACAAGGTTTGAGGTGTCGCAATGAGCTGGAAATGTTTGTCTTTTTAGACAACAGGAGCTAGAAGGCAACAGATACTCATACTAAATTTAAAAAAAAAAAGTTTATATTTAATTGACAGGAAGGAATTATAGTATGGTAGTGACATATTAGGACTGGCAAAACAGTGTAGAGGAATTTAAAAATAGAGCTGTTCCTGAAACACAATCTGATGTCTGGGAAAAAGGTGTGATATGAGCTCATTCATACTACATTTATATTGGTAGCAAGCCAGGAATTTGCATGTCATAGTAGCAAAGATCTAAGGGTTGACAGACACAGTATAGGAACCCAACCAGGTCCAGTGGAGCTGAAAAACAGCAGCAGGTAAAACGGACAGGGAGCTGGAATGTGTGCAGTGGTACTGTAGGAAAGAAGAAAGAGGGAGTGATACTGTAGGGATAGATTAAAAGAAATCACATACAAGGCACAGACAAATCACTCCAGACCAACCTCCAGAAGTTCTTTCCACCTCTTGCAAAACTTTGATGTGAGGCTGAGCAATCATACTTCCTTCTGCAGTGCTGCAAGCCTACCACATGACCTCACTTCCTCAGCTCATTTTCAGAATATTTTTCAGGATATTGATTGTTCCATAGAATAGTTTGAACTGTGAGATGTGTAATGCTTATAATGGGTTATAAAACATGGGGAATTTTCTGACTGACTCCCTGCATGGCAGGAATGTGACTGAAATACTGTAATACTATGCACTCTTATAATTCAATTACTTTCTTCATATATTTCATCTGTTTATATATTTTGTCTACCTTTTGATGTCTGAAAGTTAAATTAATTCAAAAAGCCTGTGCAACTAGAAGAGCCTCCCATCTAGAAACAAGGACTACTGGGATTGTATTCTCCTATCGTATGTATCCCTTCTAATGGCTCAGACTTCAAGGGGTTGACAGTTGCTCTGTGCTAGCATGTACAATGGAAGGAGCTTGGCAGTGGTATCTCTGTTTCTCTCTCTCTCTCCCTCTAAAAAAAAAAAAAAAAAAAAAAAAAAATAAGAATACAGTCACTTCTTTCCATGGCAGACATACACATCAGATCTTCGTTTGTACTGAATGCCACTAAATGCAGATGGGAGCTCCGCACTGGAGCAGCAGCAGTCCCTCACTGATGAGGTCAGCAGCCACAGGGGAGCACAAAATGGGGCTTTAATCAGTCAGTCCCAAGAGAGGAGAGATTAAATTGCCTCTGCTAAAACACTGGCTAACCTTCACCAAAAGGAAAGTCCTCAGTTAAATGGTCTTTTCTTCCCTTGGAACTTTACTTCACAGCATTTATGAGAGGAACCTGGGGAAACCTTTGTAAAATCAGGAATAGACCTGTGTGAAAGTACGAACATGAAGCTGTATCATCTACTGAGCGATAGCTTTCACCATAAAATCTCCTATCCTCCTATTCCTATTCCTGTTTCATACAGGTTGATGGGGACTTAATACCTCTAATGAGAAAAGCATGAGTAAAAGCCAGTTACACTGATTCTGAGCTGAGTTTCTGCAATAGGATTTCTCGGGGGATAGACAAGCTCCTGAGTTTAAAATGCCACTCACTTCCTGCAGGAAGACAACTGAGATGAAGGTGAGTCTAAGTATGGATCTGAACAAAAGAGTTTTGCACCAAGTCATGCAGTGATCTCACTGCACTTCACGACCTGTCCTTCAAGCTGCCCTGCAAGAGTTTCGCTCCTTCCTCCCTAACCTCTGCGACTGTACTTCTCATTCAGAGGTCTCTGCCATTTCAGAGCACCCGGTCTACAGCTGTCTTTTGCTCTAGCACTACTCAGATTTCTCAGGAGTTCAGAAATGACCTTGTGTTTTACAAAATTCATTTAAGCTTTCAAACACAGCAAGAAATTTCACTACCTATTGTACTGGTACATAACACATCACGCCAAAAAGCATCACACCCTATCTGCAGAATATACAGATGAAATATATTAAACCTCCAGCACATAGAAGAGAAATAAACAACTAGAATATTGCCTCATGGTAGGGAAATGTGAAAATCTGGTAAACAGTGATGGAACAAAACATAAGAAAAGTGGTGTGTGCAGTCTTTACAGTATTGCTGACAGAGAAACCTGGATATTACTGTAGGTACTGGATCACTTATAGGACTGTTCCCTCTATGCACTGAAAAAGAACATGCTGGAAAATAACAACTGCCCTCCAGCCTGTAACCCTAGGCTAGATTCAGTCCCACAACAACAAAATAATCTTTAAATTATGACTATTCAAATCTGCTTCAGGTGATAGGTAAAACAAAAACTTTGCAAGTTCCCTCCTAGCCAGGAAGAGTTTGAAAGGGATGCTTTTGTGAAGTGTTTGCTTTCCTTTGGATTTTTTGGGAGCAGTCTCAGTTTGCAATCCAGCAATTTTCAGTGAATTTCTGCATTACACTGTCTCTGTATCATTTGCTCCCTGGACTATTCTTCTGTCACCCCTTTCGTTGGTTTTGCTGCTTTCTCTTTGCTTCAGGTCAGACCATTGCTCCTTTGAGAAGCCTCCCAACCTGTATTTATGTTTCACTCCTTTCTTTCCAATTACAGGAAAGGATAATTTTTGTTTTCTTCCCAAATGCTCCAGCTGCAGGCAGGATAACAGAAAGAAGCTTTCTTTTACATGTCTCAGTACATAGAATGTGTACAGCAAACTGGAAAAAACAAATCAAGTGGTTGTATCAGTGTCCCTGGTATGGAACAAGATAATCTCTTCCTTTCATCAGGATTCTCACTTATGACTTCACATTGTCTATAAACTCTAGATGAAATGTTTACAGTTAGATGTCTGCAAAGTAGAGGAGAGGATGGATGCCAAAAGGTATTCTTAGTAATAAGCTGTAATGATATAAGCATTTTAGGATATAATTCATTCAACAAATCGTAATTTCTTATTTTAGGCTGACATAAGTAAAATCTTACTTTTCATGGGTTGCATTTTTGGGAGTAGGGGTTTTGTTCTCTTTTGGCTTTGGGGGCACTACACTGACTTGATTTCCCCAATGAAATTATACATCAGTGGATCAAAAATAGAAAACATAGGGCAGATACTTACATCTAAAAGACTTAAAATCTTGAGCGTAATTCCTCTGCTGCCTGTTGATCATCACAGGGTTATTTTAATTGCCTAAGTGATTTAGGCACAGACCTCTGGAAGAAATATCACTCTGTGATGAAAAACACCAGCATTAAATGAAGAGTGCACTGAGGAATACATGGAGAGAATATGGAAAATATTTTAGGACTAGCTTAATACTTGCCAATTGTGGAAAACAATCTTTATAGGCTTCATATTTTCTGTAATAGTAGCATATCCTCGTCTAATCAGAACAAGTGAAAAATCCAATTAAAGTCAATTAATGATGGTCTACTCAGCTCTTTTTCTTAACCCTTCCTTTACAAGTCCTTGTGTTGGACAGCTGGGCATTTCACACTCACTGAGAACTCTGTAACATTGTGTAAGTAATCCTCTACAGAAAATGGAATTATTTCTCACTAAGATTAAGCTAGTCCTTAGGTTACACAGAGAAATACAAAGTGATACTGTAGATACTCACCCTGTGTTTCTGTTTCTCTTGTTTTTGTTTTTGGTTTTTTTTTCCAAAAATGTTAATTTCAGAAAAAGACCAAAGCACAGTGTTTTGCTTTGTTGATTAAATAAGTTAGACTTACACCTAACCAGCTCTTTATCCAACCACTCATTAGAAACACATTTCATTGGTCTACCAACTGCTTTGATACCTTACAATGGTCAGCTTCTAAACAGAAATGCATCTCTATATCTCTGAAAGGATCTCAATTTCCAAAGTCCTTTCAGAATACTCCAGAGTAACACTCCACAGGAATACTCCATGGGTTTTATGTTGTATCAGTTACCACAGATGGCTGGAAACCTAGTCTTTTCCCTAAAAAAAGAAAAGCTTCCTGTGGTTTCTTTGCTAAAAGAGTTTCATTTCAGCTGTTGTGCCTTAACAGAAGTGCTCTTCAGCTCAGCCTCAGTCCCCTATAAACTCAGTTCTCCTTAGTTCCCACTGAATTTGTGGACTTGCTGTGTTTTTTCTAAGACAGTTGTTCACAATACTGGTAGGTGCAGTCTGTACTGACTGCCTCTCTTGCTGTCCCAGTCCACTGGAACTGGAACCTGCTACTCTTTAACTTGGTTTGCTCCCCAGCACGTGGGGCAGAATGGAGAATTTCTAAGAGCAAATGAACAGCTTAGAGAAAAAATATAGGAAACAGATCAAGCACAGGAGTAATCCTTTGATACATCATCTTTTGGCAACTAGAGGTTTAGAAATTCCCTCTGCTGAAAATTAAATCAGGAAAATCATAAATAATAGCTACCAATATGAGTGTATACTAACACATCCATATCTATATAATACCAGCATATGTTTTTGGCCTCCTTAACACTTTGAGTTTCATATGCTGCAGAGGGGACACCCAATCTATTGGCAGTTTTAAAGATGTCGGTTCACCGCTGATTTACAAAAAGACATATGGCTGCATCCTGATCTTCTTCCCTGACAGTGGGAAATCATCACAAAAGCAGCCTGCTGAGTAGGATCTGCTCAGGACTAGCTGATGGGAAATACTCAAAACAAGATGTCACCACTAAATCCCATCCCACTCTGGGGTTTTAACAGCTCCAGATCAAAACCTTCTCATAAGGAATTCAAACCACAAACCATAGGACAATCCATGGGCTTATGTTGAACCTACTACACTGCATGCAGCACATTCAGTGGGAGAGCTCTGGTTCTACCTACCCCTATCTTCTGGCGATGATTTAAAGCCATCCTTCTTGGCTCTAGAGGAGCTCTACTTACAGGTGGTTCTCCTCCCAGGTGATGTCTTGATGGGCAGAAGAAGCACCCAACTCTCCTCTGGCTCAGCAAGTTTTGAAGGGCTTCTTGTAAGCAGAGGAACTCCAGAAGAAGGAATAGAGAGACTTCTTTTCAAACAAGAGCAGTAATAGGGCATTGTCTTCAAAGTTAAAAAAGGCAGATGTAAATGTATAGAACTGAAGAACTAGACTGGTTTTCTGCAAGCTGGTCAAATGCTGCAATTGTACAAAGGAAAAGGGGTGTTCAAACTGTCCAGTTTTGTTAAAAGACAGAGGAAGACCAAAGCAAAAACATTTGCTCCATTTCTATAGTCCCAATCAAAATCCTAATTTTTGTAAATACAGTATAAAAATGGACAACTGTATATTTACTCAGTGGCACATTCAAGAAGAGAGTTGCAAGACATTCTTTTTCTGATTTTTATGGCATGCATGGGTTTCTACCACACTATAGCTTGCAGCAATAACAGAGAGGAGTTGTATCCAACCTGACAAATTGCAGAGTCTACCCACAGTGAAAGACAGGAAATTTTTTAGCCTTTCTTTTTCCTTTGCTTTGTTGGTACATTTTTTCCTCTAGATGTTGGAAATTAACTGAGCAAAAGGAAAGGTGGGCTTGAATTCAGAAGAAATGAGGCTTTGATCTTAAAGAAGGTAAAAATCAGAATGCAGGGTGTACACATATCTGTAGGTCAGGGGAAGTGATGTCACACTTATAATGAGAAACAATGATACTTCAGAAAAAAAAAAAAAACTTCAAAAAATGCCTCCTAGATATTAAATCACGGGGTATGTTTGCATGCTAACTGCCTCCAAGCAATCTTTTATATTAAGCTACTTTACGTGCAAGACTTCCCAGATCATTTACAGGGCAAGTGTTTAGGAAAATAGGGGCTTTCCGAGTGCCTGAAAAGATTGTCTGACTGATTGTCTGTCTACAGATTTTCTTTTAAGGCTATTTTAAGTATATGATCCCATCCCAGCTATTTAACTCAGGAACCTGTCAATTACATGCTGCCTAATTGAACTCTCATATACTGTAGGATTGCAAGCCACAAAGCGTATGAACAAAAATGTGAAGAAAGGGTTTTCTGCTGTGATTCCGTTCTTCAAACCCAATTGGAAAAGGTCAGATTTCAGATTGCACAACCCTATTGAGACTTAGGGACTTAACTGGGACAATCATACACGAAAAGAAAAGAAAAGAAAAGAAAAGAAAA
>PPHD01013719.1:0-10821 GCA_002909625.1 Bambusicola thoracicus | reverse complement strand
TTTTTTTTAATGTGGGCCCTTGGAGATTCACAAAAACAAATATACAGTACTAACAGCTAACAGGGCTGCTGATGGAATCCTGCACTTCGAAGAACAGCACCTACCTGTTCTTACAGAAGTGTACTTCTGTTAAAGAATAGAATCAGAGAGGCCAAACAAGAATGAGGGATGGCATTTACGTTCTCCAAGCAGCCTTTGATTGTCATTTGTGTTAAAATATCTACAGACTCCCACGTATATATCTTTTCTCTTTAGTCCTTTGCTTTTACTGAAACAAGTTATAATTCAAAAATTGTCTTGAAAGCTGACACGTATCTGGCTTGAATATACAGTGCCATTACATAAAATGCCAGACCTCTTGTAGAGGCAGACGCTGTCATTTGTGATACAAGTTTGACAACTTATATGAATCTTCATAGTGAATCAGAGATGGTTAAGTGCTGAAATGCGTAAATTCTGCTCTGAGTGCATGGTTCCCACCCTGTATTCTGGGGCATATCTTGCTTTCTGTTCTCCTCTGTGTGAGTATTCCTGGAAAAATGTCAGTGTCATTCAGGTCAGCGAAAATGAGAGAGGAATTTGTGATGGGGCAGATAAAAGAGGGACAAATAGAAGAACTAAGCCTTCCATGCAGCAAAGGAGATCTGTACGTACAAGGTAAATGTGAGAAGTCTTGTCAGAGGAATTACGACAATAACTGAACATCATCAAAAGTCATTATGTGAACATAGGCTTGGTATGTGTATCTGGAACAAATGGTTCTGCTTTGAAATGACTTGTGTGATGTCACTTAGATGCTGCAGAGGAAAGTGTATGGTACCTCTGAAAGAGCACTACGTATCCCCAAACCATTTTCATAGGCTGGTCACTCAGACCTGGCAGTCCTTTTTTTATATACATAATGTTTTTAGTGCTGGCCAGAAACACCAGAGTTACCAGAGACATTTAAGTTGTTCATCACACTCTTTCCCTCTAGGACTCGATGATCTCTAGAGGTCCCTTCCAGCCCCTACAATTCTGTGATTGTGTGATTCTGTAATTAGGCTTCCTCCTGAGTTACCTCAGCCATCCTAATAACAACCACAGCTACAGCCTAGTTGGTAAGATTGCATGTAATTATTTTCTCCATTTATTTCAAATCTTTTCCATCATGCTTCTCAGTGCCATACATTTCCTCATTAGTGCTCAGGCACTTTTTGCGAACCAACAGCACAGTAAGAGTATGTCCACTGTGTAGGAACACCTTGACAATACTTCTACACAAGTATTTTTAACTTTTAAAGAAGACTTTAAAATAAAAGCTGGCTGCTATGAGAGGTTATTCAGAGGGTGTCTCTATCACTACAGTGATATGCCTATTATACATGGAAGACTAATAAACTGAATTATCTTAGAAAAGTATCCGACCAACGTTACTTGTTTACATCTTTTTCTCCACTTACATATTACATTATTTCCTCATGTTGTGTCTTTGCTTCTCTGAAGTGCATTTCATTCATTTTTTTCTCCAAAACAGTAAATAGTGTTGAATTGATTTACTGGATGAAATGGGTAAATTGCTGAAACAGTATGAATTAGCACATGAAAAGGTAATCTAAATAGAGAAAAGGTTACGATTCTTATTTCAAAAACTATTACACTTACTGAAAGCCTACTCAATAGAAGCATTAAAAAATTGTTTTATTATTTTAATTGTGATGCACATGCATAGTGCTTATTATACAAGTCAAGCTATACAACTTGGAGTAAAGATGTTGTTACAGAGGTAAGAGCAATCCTAACATTTCCTAAGCATCCTCTCTGTAACTGTTTATGATCATAAAATGTAGTCAGTAAAAAAGTGCTACATAAATTAAGCTTTGTCGCATACTGGACTCTTGTATTTGTGTTGGAAAGTAAATTTGTTGCCTCACGTTTTATGCAAGAGTGTTCTGAAGCTGTGTTGCTAAATTGTTTATATACATAAATGTGTTAGCACTGTTCTCCAATGCAGAAGGTCCCTACTGATGGCTTACTGAAAGGAAAGAGCTCATCAGAGCATTGTGAGGTTTAATTTAACCATCTGTGTTACCTTGGCATTACAAGTATTATTTATCTGACTTGCAGTCTATTTCAGGAAGCTCATCTGCCAAGATACAAAGCTTAAAGTAATCAGATAATAAGAAGACAAAATATTCTTCTAGATAAGCAATAAAGAGCAAAGATTTTCAATCCTGACAGTAAGTAATATTTATGTTCCGGTACTGGAAAATATCAACAGCATTTCAAGGGTTGTTTTCTAAAGATGATCCAGTTATTCCTACTACGCTGTCTTGTGATCCTTTGAAAATAACCTCTGAAACTAGTTGAATGAGTGTATTTAAATAACAAACCAAAACAAACCAAGAAAAAAAAAAACATAGTCAGTGCTAAAGCTGTAGTGTAGAAGTGCAGATTAGGTCACTTGCGCAAGTCATTACTCCAAGCAGGTACAGGCTGTAATTGTAATTACGTTGTGGTAATGTTGTAGCTATTTTGAAGAACACGGGGGAGGAAAGTGTGTTTATTGGTGTTTTCTTGTCTCACCCTTATTATTTAATACTGACTTCTGCTTTCTGTAGTGAGGAATTATGCTTTATTCGTGTAAAAAATGTGGGCAAAAATTCAAAAGGGGATTTATTTAAATGCTGGCAGCCTTCCAGGAGAACACAAGTATCCTGACATGGAGTGTATGCTTTTATTAATTTATTCCTAGACCCCATTGTTTGGTGCTGTTATTAAACCTTCTACTGTTTGACAGTAGTGATGGTTTGGTTTGGCATAGATCTTTTTTTTTTTTTTTTTTTTTTTTGAGGGTGGGGGTCTAAAAAATCTTTATAAAAAGATATTGGTAATGCACACATGTATCCACTTATTCTGAATAAAAATATTTTAGCAATGTATTAGTGGTCTACGTAGATGGTAGTGGTTACACAAACATATAAAAACCAAGGGAAAGAAGCTTAGTTACTTGGATTACCTGTGATGAACATTTTTCTTTTTGACTTCCTGTGATGAAAATGGATGTGCCAGGGCCCTTGTGACCATTAGACCTCCATCCAGCACATGGCTAAAGAGAAGTGGCTTTCATCATTACAGCTCACAACTACTACTGTTTTTAGACAGATCTGTATGATATTTTACTGCATGTATGCAGATTGGACCCCCAAAAAAGTTTCTCCATTTCTTTCTGCAAGCTGATGTTGCAGAAATCAAATCAAAGTTGACAGTTTCCCCTACAAAGAACTTGTGAGAGGTTGACACTGAGCTGTGGGACATGAATGTGTTCTTGGGCATGGACCTCCTCTTCTCTGGGATCTCTGAAGGTATTAAGAGAGATAATAGGCTCCTTTGCGCTATTTTGATGAACTAGTTTTACATACGGCATAATGAGATTGTGTTCCTAACCTTTTGTGCGGTGTTATGCATTAAACCACAGGACCTGCAGTAAAGGCAGGTAAGACAGGCATCCTTTTAGGCTAACCCTTCCAGACTGAAGCTCCTTTAGAAACTCATCCTGCCTGATAGAGATGACCTCTGTTCAGTAGCATTTTTTTTCCCCACATCTTTTAACATAGTGGGAATTGTGGTCTTAAAACAGCCCTTAGACTTGGTATATGAAATTGTGTCCTTTTAAAGGAGAATTTTTGATCATGTAGCATCTACGAAAGCCTTGTGGATTAATCAGGCTGCCAATGAGGCCCTCAGTAATAGGAGCGTCATCAGATCTTTTGCAGCACTGAACCTCTCATTCTAGTATGTTACATAATTAAGAGTCTGAAAAGGACTCTCAAAAGACTTAACTGGTTACACCATTTATACCAGATTAGCTTTTCTTACAATTTACATAGGTGCAAAACAAAGTGATCTCTTTCTACCCTTGAATAAATAGTTACAGGGGAATAGGCAGTAATAATAGCTTGGTCTCTGTTTTAACTGTAGTCCTGAAAAACAATAGCATTCTTACTGGAGTGGGGCCATCTTGTAAGAATTCAGCCTTTCCTTGGGATGAAGTTTCATCTTATTCTAGACTTTTTGACCCGATACAGCCTCCAAACTAGTTTTAATTCTTTTTATTCTAATTTTTTAAAACAATTTTTTTTTTTTTTTTTATCAGTAAGTAATAATGAAGTGTCATTAAAGTCATTGTGAGAGATCATACATCAGAGCATTATTCATGCTGGTAAGCGTCTCTGGAGATTTAACAGTACAACCCTATGCTCAAAGCAAGGTCAGCGATGGTAAGTTATTTAGAGACATATTCAGATGGCTTCCAAGTATCTCAAAACATGGATCCACCACCAACAGGCAGCTTGTGCACCTTCACAATTAAAAAAGGTATCTTCTGTTTAGGTGGAATTTATCTTTCCTTCATATGTAACTATTGCCTTTTGTTTGAATACTGGGTACCACTGAGAATAGCTTTGCTTCACGTCCTTCCCCTCATCAACTATTTCGACACATTTATGAGATTCCTTTGAACAGTCTCTTTTCTGAAGTGTCAGCTCTCGCAGCCCTTCTGTGGTGGTTTCACCCTAATGACTAGCTAAGCTCCAGTGAACTGCTTTCTGACTCCTCCTCCTCAAAATAGCAGAGGGAGAAAATATAATGAATATACCCTTATGGGTTGAAATAAGAAGCAGTTCAATTAAAAACAAACAAGCGAAACAACAACAAAACCAAGCAAAGGTTGTATGGAATCAAAAGGAGAAAATTATTCTCTGCTTCCCATCAGCAGACAATGTTGGGCCACATCTTGGGAAGCCATACTTCCATATGTGTAGCAGTTTATCAGGAAGACAAGACACTGCTATAATTGAGATTTTACCCCTTCTTATTCCCCTTAGGTTTTTCTTTGTTAGTTTTGTTTTCCTTTTCTTTCTGAGCTTGATACTATGTGATATGGAATATCTCTTTGGTTAGTTTAGATTAGCTGCCCTGGCTGTGTCCCCTCCCTACCTCCTGGCCATCTCTAAACTACTGGGTTCTGTGGGGAGGTTGAGAGGTAGCCTTGATGCTGTGAAGTGCTGCTAAGGAAGAGAGAAAATGTTGGTTCATTAGAATTGCTGTTCTAGATACAAGTGCATCTGCAAGATGCACAATTAATGGAAATAAATGGAGGGGTATAAGGTGTATTAAGAGTATTCAAATACATGATTTGAGGAAAAAAATGATATATATATATTTATATTGATCACGCAAGAAAAAAATTGGGAAAATACATCTTACTGCAGTTTACACTATACGAGTTCGTTACTGTTCAGTTTTAGATCTTTTTACTGATTTATGTTTTAGTAGTATTTATTTCTGTTTCTTCTCAGAATTGAAACTGCATCTCTTCATTTCAAATGAGCAGTTCTGTACCAATTCAACTAACTTGCAGTGAAGTGTTGGAAGTGTTTCCAAATTGCTTCAGTGAAGGCTTTAGGTTGCATCTTCCTTTTCAAGATGAGAGCTATTATATCATGACCTTTCACTCTTTGAGAATCAGAGTGGGATTCTAATACTTCATTCCTGCTGAGGAAAACAGTCTACTGAGCTGAATAGCATTAATTTATAGAACTATATGTGAAATAATTCTAGGCAATTCTAAAGTAAATCCTGCTATTTAAATCACCTTTTTTTGTCACATTGATCTTGATTCTTTTATAGCTAGATTAAAATGCCTGAAGACCTTTGATGAATTTTACGATTAGTATTTGCTTGCTTGCTCTGCGTACAGTTTTTGCTACAGACACCTTTCAAATTCAACATAAGATTATGTAGGATTTTATACATAACCAATATTACAGCGCTGCTGTTAATTTTTCAGAAAAGAGGATCACTCCGGTCTCCTTTCAGCTCACACTGGTGCCAGTGTATTGTAAAGGTGTTTGCTGAGCTTCAGCTTTCAGTACAGCTAAAGGACAGTGTATCCACACAGGTGGATAACACCACATGCCCTAAACTCCAACCCTCCAAGAGTGCACAAAAACCTCCACCTCCTCTCTGTGTTCTCTTTCTCTTTGTATGTCTTTGAGGAAGCATCTCAACTCACAGCAACTTCCCTGTGAAGCTCATGAGAAATCTGGACCATGCTTAAATTTACAGAGTGAAAATCAGGCCCTGGACATGATTTTGTCAACTTCTTTATGCCAACTTCTATTTTAGCAACTGAAAGACACTGATGCAGTCTCCACACAAACAGGAAATGTAAGTTCAGTGTCTCCTGAAGTAAAGAAAGTTTAGAAAACTGTGGTCTGGTAGGCCTACAAGACAATCAGATAAACAGTAATTTCTATCTGATCTGGGAGTTCTAATAGCCATGATGAAAGGAGTAACTGGACGTTTACTAATAGTTAATAAGTAAAAAGAAGATTAAAAATAGTTTAAATATAGAAATGTAGAAATAAAAGAATACGTGTCATGTTAATACATGTAACAGAGATAAGCATCTATGTTATTCTCCCAGACACTCATTGCACAGAGCGCCATGGATAACCCATTGTATTCTGCTTTTTATAAAAGGCCACCATGTAAGTTTCTGTGGAGAGTATTTATGGACTCTGGCCACTTCTTGCTTTGTTTCTTATGCAGCTCTAGATTATCAACCTTTTATATCTATTTTTCTTTTTCTGCAGGTTTATTTTTCAAAGTATATTAACTTCAAGTATTCAAAGTATATGTAACTCTGTCTGGCTCACAAGTTTTCTGTGCATCTGTAGGAAAACGGAGTTGTTCACAAGATATTGACCAGTGTATACGTTAAACAAAATGTTGTGTTATACTATTGAGATATTCTAATTTAATCTTGTTAAAAGCGATGAGTTCATATTTGAATAGTTTATTGCACATCATATGCAATATTTAAATAAAAAGGCAAAAGAGGGGGAAGGTACATATGTGTTTGTGATCTGTGCATGTAGCATGTAACTATGCTGGAATGAAGCTAGCAGGGCAATGTCTAAAACACAGTAGAGTTCTTTTTGAAGACTATCGTATCTACTCTGGAGTCAGAATATGTGTAAATTCAGACCATAGCCCTTGTGATAAAATATCAAATGATTTCAAAAGTGAGAAGTGAAATATACTGTGGCTGGATTTATATTGTTGCTGTTTATTAAAATATTCATCTTCTATAGTTCAATGTTCCTTTCAGGAAAAATAAATAAGTAGTTGTTTTGATGTGGGGACTGCTAAAAGCCGAAACTGCCAAGGCTACCAGATTTGATGTAGTATGTCTGAAATTGCAGACAGCATTTACAACAGTGTAAGTAGACCATAGGTGAGGCCTGTACTCACTGGGAATTAGAACATAAGCTGATACTCTTAACTTATGTGATTTTGGAAATCCTGTATGTCCTCACCATTCTTGAGGACTTTTGGTGTACTTTCTGTCCATCGTTTGGAAAAAGTCCTTGTTTTATCAGTGTTCCAGATCATGCGTTACTGAGTGTGACATCATGGGACAGGCAGTTGGGTGCAGAGGGTCAGTGTACTGTGGTGCTATTCTTACAGGTCTTGTGTTCTCTAGCAATCTCACAGGATTTGTTTAAAGAACTCCCAAAATCTGGCTATCTTTTCAAAAATTCAGGGTAAATTCTTACAGCAAGCAAGACCCAATTCACTTACCAAAAAGTCGGAAGAATGGGAAAAAAAGGTATTTTTTTCACTAGCCCCTGTAGAAAAAGAAATACAAAAACAAACAAACAAACAAACAAAATGTCTTATTAAACTGGGAAAAAAATCTATTAAATGGCAAGTATTTCTTGAATTTTTCTGTGTATCAGCAGTTACTGGCAACTTGTGGCTTTAAGTATCTAGCCCTATGTTTAGGAACTATATAAGTATTATGTTATATTTAACTTCACTGACAACTCTTCTGTCTGTAGGGGAAACAGGGCAAGATCTTCCAGCTGTGAGTACTGGAATAAAGGAAGGAGAAATGCAGCAAAACAAACTGTATCAAAATTCAATATCATAATCAGAAGTGATTTCTTGTTCGTATGTATCCCAGTGCATCATAAGCCAGAAAGAAGGAGTTAAAAAAAAAGAAAAAAAAAGAAAATTATGACTGTAAGGCTTTGCAAGTAACAACTGGTGAGTGAAGAAAAGCTTCTCAAATTTTAAAACAACAGATGCAAAAATGTATTTTTTCCTGATGTACATTTTTGGATGTAGTTATTGCAAAGGGTTTTGTTTTGTTTTGTTATGTTTTGATGGGAAGGTCTGAGATATGCATGGTCTCTGTAGTCATGCATGATCATGACTTTAGAAAAGTTAGAACTGCAAATGTGATTCCAGAATAATCATCGCAGTGCCTTTTCTGTCTAGCAAAACGGTCAAGATACTTTTATTAATATCCCCCAAAGGAACACTGATGCCAAGAAATTAGTCATGAAATTACTTCTCTGTTTTTAATAGAAGTACTCAAAATTCACTGAAATCTGGAGGGCAGGGGGGCTGGGAAGAAAAACTTTTAAAATGTCTTGCCATTTTCTGCAGTGTATAAAGTTCAGTGTATTTCTAGTAGTACTACAGTTGTATCATGGTGTTCAAGATAATTATGTTAAAGCCTATAGCAGGTGCTCTTAAGTTTTGGATATGTCTGTTTTGTTCTCCATATAAATTATAATAAGACAAAATCACAGTATCAGTGAAGTTGTTACATATTTTAATGAAATAGCCCTAATACTTCAGAATATGTAAATCATTACTTAGTGGATGTAAATTGAGAAAACCATTTGCAGCCTACCGATTTTTTTTTCTGAAAATTAAGCAAATGAGTCAGCCAGGACAACTGACAGGCTTTGTGTGCATTAATGAAGTGAAGTAATTGTCAGATACGTTCTTCTGTAAAATGATAAAGGTAGCTGGTGCCATCTTCTGGAGGTGGTGGCAATGCTTCCAGAGTGCTTAGAAGTCAACTGAAAAACAAATATATGTACGTATATGTATATATTTATAACAGCAATTCAGTATTTTTCAAACAAACAAACAAACAAACAAAATCTATCTGCTACAAAGTATGGAAAAGATAGCAAAGATTTTTTCAGCTTAAGACCACTCTATCTGGAGCATTTAGGGTACTTTTCCAGTGCTGATTTTCAATTTTTGTCGGCTTTTATTCAAGATAGCTAGAAGCTTTCATCGGTTTTTCACAGAAAATGGTTTCTGTGTTATCTTTTTACTGTGAATGTTGGAGCATCTTACTGTTTTCTCTGCCAGTCTATCAGTGCTGTGGTGCCAGACCACAGGTACCTAGCCATAGAGATGATGGTATACGGAAGCTGTGTGGGACCAGGATTCTGACTGCTCTGTAGTACTTTAGCAGATCTTGTAACACATTTTATGTTCTTTCTTTTCAGTGCCATTGGACAGCCTCTGTACTGTTGCTGATTTGTTCTAGTAAAATTAAACCACATTTTTCTTTAAAAAATCCATGCCCAAATCTGATGCCAAAATTTATTCCTTTTCCTCCTATTTCCTCATATCTTCCACAGCTGTGAAGGAGCCCCTTTGGAAGCCTCATGGTAAAGTTACGAACCTTTTGTACCAGGGTCATAGAATCATAGAATCCTTAGAATAGGAAGGGACCTTTAAAGGCCACCTCGTCCAACTCCTCTGCAGTGAACAGGGACACCACAGCTAGATCAGGTTGCCCAGAGCCTGGTTCAGCCTCGCCTTGAAAGTCTCTGCAGATGGTACTTCTCTGGACAACCTGTTCCAGTGCCTCACCACCCTCTCTGTAAATGATTGTTTCCTTATGTATAGCCTAAGTCTACACTCCTTAAGCTTGAAGCCATTCCCCCTTGTTCTGTCACAACAGATCCTGCTAAAGAGTCTATCCCCTTCTTTCCTCTAGCTCTGAAAGGCCACTATCAGGTAATCTCAGAGCCTTCTCTTCTCCAGGCTGAACTGTCCCAGCTGTCTCAGCCTGTCCTCACAGGAGAGGAGTTCCATCCCTTGGGTCATTTTTGTGGCCCTTCTCTGGATATGCTCCAACAGGTCTATGTCTCTCCTGTATGGAGAACTCCACATCTGGACACAGTAGTCAACACCACTGCAGAGTAGAGAGGCAGGATCACCTCCCTCGAACTGCTGGCCATGCTTCCTTTGATTCAGTTCAGGATATGGCTGGCTTTCTGGGCTCATGTCCAGCTTCCCATCTATCATTACCCCCAGGTCTTTTTCAGAAAGGCTGTGCTCAATCCTTTCATCTCCCAGCTTGTACTGGTTGGTAGTGGCTGTTGCCTCAACCCAGGTGCAAGATCTTGCGTTTGAATTTGTTGAATCTCATGAGGTTCACTTGGGCCTACTGCTCAAACCTCTGGCTGGCATCCTGTCCCTCTGGTGCGTCAGCTGTACCACACAGCTTGGAGTCGTGTGCAAACTTGCTGAGTGTGGACTTGACCCCACTGTTGATGTCAATGATGAAGATATTGAAGAGTATTGATCCCAGCACTGACCCGTGCAGGACACTACTCATCACTGATTTCCAGCCAGACGCTGAGCCACTGATGACCACTCTCTAGACTCAGTCCTGCAGCCAATTCTTCATCCACTGAACAGTCCATCCATCAACTTAATATCTTTCCAATTTGGAGAGAAGGATGTTGTGGGGTACTGTGCCAAAGGCCTTATTGAAGTCCAGATAGATGACATCAGTTTCTCTACCCTTGTCCACTGATTCAGTTACATCATCATAAAAGGCCGCTGGGTTAGTCAAACTGGATTTATCCTTGGTGAAGCCATGCTGGTTCTCTTATATCACCTACCTGTCTTCCATGTGACTTAGTATAGCTTCCAGGAGGATCTGCTCCA
>PPHD01013716.1:0-17146 GCA_002909625.1 Bambusicola thoracicus | reverse complement strand
AGTGCTAAGTAGCAGAAAGTTGCAATGCAGTGTCCAGAATTTGGCAGCAGCTCATTTCTGCTTTGGCAGTGCACTCTAACTGTAGTGGTTTTTGTTGTTTTTTTTTTTTCCTGGGTGAATTACACTGTTGCTGCTGAAAGGGCCTTCTTACATAAACATGAATCACAAGTGTTTATACTTATAAAAAAGCTGGTATTGGAAGCGATCACTGTTTTATAGAATCACAGAGCATGAGCACAGCTATCTTTCTGAAGCCTTTTCAGCGATTTCTATAACTTCTGGACTAGAAAACGGGAACTGGGAAGAAAAATAGTGAACATTTAATACTTTTAACATAATCACGCGAGCAGGATTGCAGCATCAGGGCTTGTCTATAGCAGGTTTTTTTGACAGTTATTTTAATGTCTTGAAATAATTGAAAGCTTATCATCTCTTTCCAAAGGGTGTTAAATTTTGAATGCCTTTTTATGCTCTAAGTATGGATTTGATTAATTCATGAACGTCTTATGGTCAGTGAACTGTTCTGGTGCTTCAGAACAAATATCTAGGATCTCTATAAATATTGGCAGTAAGATATTACCTCGTTACATCTTAATGAGTCTAGTTATGCCTCAGATACATCTTTTGATGTGTAATGCTTTTGCTAAGAAGTGGTTTTTTTTTTTTCAGGAGAGAGAAACAACTCTTGCAGTCAAAACAAAGACTTCAATTATGTTGACATTTTCATTCTAAATGAGCACTTTAAAAGATAATTAATATAAGGAGTAGCTGAGCCTTCAAGTCCCCAGCTTTTCAATTGGAAAATGGATAATTTTAAATTCATTTGACAGAATAAATACCTCGAAAATGTGATGTGTGAACTTCATGATGTTGGATGGCAGTAGTTTCTTGAAGCCAAAATGTAGCGGTGGCACTAAAAATGTTGCCATGAAAAGTGATGTTGAGATTCAAAATGTTGCCATGAAAAGTGATGTTGAGATTCAAATTTTAAAGGTTCCTCAAAAATGTATCTGAGAAACATGCTTTCTTGAGAACTTAACTGACTTCCTAGTGGGACAAAAAGGCGCAATGAGTAAAAGCACGTAGAGCTAATTTGTTAAATAATGATTTTTCCATTTAGCCCACTAACGTGCTTAGATGTGTCTGAATGTTTGGAGCGTATCTACCCTGACATTATGCACTAAAAGTATTTTAAGAGTAACGATGTTGCTTAAAATTTAACTTCTTGTTGGATTGAAATCATCCTTTAACATCTGCATGAACAAACAATTCATATGTAACATCTGTAAATGTCTGTAACAGTTTTTGATTAGAAAGTTCATTTTGTTGTCTTTTACTGCAAGTTTAACATCCAATATGCATTCAATTGTTCATGTGATCACGAGGTATAATCCAGGAAACTCCTCCCCTGCTAACTGTCTGCAAGGATTAATCTCTTACTCTATAGAGCTGTTCATATGAGAGAAGTTGTGTATTTAAATGTTCAGCTGCTGCACTCTTAAGATTACCAATCATATCAGTCAAAATCCAAGTTCTCAAATCTGTCTTCCAGTAATACTCCACAACCTCAGTAATGTCAAAGGAATCATGCAGAATCATGTTCACAAAGAGGACCATGTACCTGTATTCAAAATATTATGACTTGCCACAAGATAGAATATGGTTATTCATCTGCAAGTAAGGTCAGAAAAGACCTCTGTGTGTAAGCAGTAGAATCCTTACAAAGTCTGTTTACGCTGTGTTTAGTTAAAATGCTGCCACCCAGTTTACTTTTCTTAGCAGGTTTCTAAGAAATGTGTGAGTGTATTAGAAAAACCTACAATGGAATGTAGTCGTGGGTGTGGGCATTTGGATTTGTCAGCACCCACCCCAGGAAGAGATGTCAAAGTTGAGGTTTGAGTGGTCCAAGTAAGTGGTTATCTACCAATTCATCATCTGAGATCTTCACAAAGGTCAATAACTCCCAGCAGGGGGACCCTATAAAATCTATCGTGTTACTTACAGTAAGGAAGCTTGTTGAGAGCAAGAAGGAGAGCCTCAATTATTTCTAGCAGCCTTACCAGTTTAAACTGAATTAAGTGCTGCTTACTTCATTGTGTCATTTTTTTATACCAGCTCGTATCTAATTTATATGAAAGAAATGTATATAAATGTTTTTTTATGTGCTCTCAACATAAAATACAAGTTTGTATCATCTAGAAAAATGAAAGAAAATAGAAAGTAGTTCTGTTCGTTCTTTCTTTTAAAACCACGGCACTTTCTTTTCTAATCTCTGTTTGAGCCCATAGCTTCACAGCTGGAAAAAAGCAATAATTGGACTGTGTTTCCCAGAAAGTCACAAGAAAGTGCTGAAAAAGTGACAGAGTTGGCAAATCTGCCATTGTCTTAGCTTACTTTTACTGGGACAGTTTGAATTTCAGATGAGTCTGTTACACAAGAAAGAATTCAGGTCAGTCCTTATGTATAATGCATTTACCATACCAGTAGAAGGAAAAGTATTTAAAACTTGCTTTTTATAGTTAAATGGATAATTAAAATGCTACTACTATAGTGAACATTATCGAATACACCGGTAGCTTCTCTTGTTTATCCACCTTTGAGAAACACTAGGCAGCAGCACAAAATATAGAGAGGATAAATTAAAAGATGCAGTTTATTATTTCTTGAATCGTACTTTAGTTTCACCCAGCTTGTGGTTGCACAAAGGATGATGTTTGAACAGTACAGCTAAAGCTTCTGAAATTTATGTAGCTGTACAAGGTGGATAGGGACTAGGTCTCATATATTTTTGGTTTAACGTCCATTAAATTTTTATGCTGATCCCCAGCAAAGATGGTAACAGCTTTGTATATTTATCTGCTTGATTGTCTCACCTCTCAAGTTGCCCTCAACTATTTTCTGGATATGCTACAACTGATATGGTGCATCAGTTTTGGTAGACCAGGACCTTAGCAAGGTACAAGCTCTGAAATGCATCATCTCTTGTAGAGAATAGCTGGAATACTGTTTCTATAGAAATGTGCTTTGAATGCTTTTGTGAGAAGCAGTTTCATAAATAACTGAGTTCTGAGCAGTGGTGAGTGGGTTTTCCAGCTTAAAACTGGCTTCTTCAGCATTGTAGTTCCCAAGAAAATTGCGTAATTTTCTGCTGACATTAAACAGTGTTGGCTTTTTGGGTGATAAAATTATGCACTGTGGAAATTTTCGTATGAGCTCTGCATACAGCCTGTTACAAAGAACACTGCAAGTATCCCAATTGCCAGATCAGAGAAACGTATTTTGCAGTTTGCTTTGTTCATCTGGGAGATAGTTAACTTCCACTCTTGACGACAAATGTAGGTAAGAAAAGAAACAATTCCTTATAAATTGATTGAATTTGTATCCTGGAGAGCTGAACCAACCAGATGAACTGTGAAGATGGAAGATGTAATTCTATTTATCAAGGACTGATAAAATCCAGCATCTCTTGTTATTCTAAAATTGTTGTTAGTATTTACATGCGATAGGAATTAGTCTCAGCAGCTTAGACCTAACTAGCTCCATATGTCACAGGGGGAATAGGCAATTTTTTCACAGGAAATATAAATTGGTCATTGTATATTCTGTCTTTGTGACTTTGATTTCTTCCTCTTTCGAATAAAGACCTTTTAGGGTGTTTTAATGCACTGCATACACTACTCATCTAACGGGAATTCTGTCTCAGAGGCACAAGGATGTCTTTTTCTCTCCTCTGTCACAGTACCTTTAAGCTGATGTAAAACAGCTGATTCCATATGATGAGAAAGAAGCAAAGGTCTCCTGCTATCCACTGCGCAGAGGGTGTCTCTGGTGTCCCGGGCAGTGACTGGTTAGCCTTTGTTGCTTTTGCTTTTCGTGATGTGTTAGTGAATGGAAGCCACTAGCTCATTTCAGATGTAGAATGCTAGACATTTTCCTTTACTGCAGACCTAGATCTGAATCAAGGCACAGCGGGATGAAAGGCTCTATAACCCTGTACCAGTCCCTCGAGCCTTCCAGGCTGTTCCTGTACTGCTTTTTGTTGTTGTTTTATTTTTGAGCTACCACATGTCCTACAAAGGGAAAAATACTACTTACAGTTCAGTTCCTCCTCAGTACGATCAGTTCCCTTTGGGTGGGTTTTAGTCCTTTCTGTAAATTTGTTCTTCAGCAAGAATTTTGTTTGTTTTATGCAGTTCTTTCCCCCTCTGTAGAAGCAAGAGTTAACAGAATGAGAAGAGATTCTGAGATGCCGTACAGGAATTACTTCTCTGTCATTTGTGGTTTAAGAAAAGGGGGTGGTATTCATCTCTCGAAAGGGCTTTAATGAATGCTGCTTGATGCTTTTGAAAGCTAATGGTCAGAGAGCAACAGACGCAGCCTTGGAGCTTTTAGGGCAAACGGACTGGCATTTTTCCTGATGGAGGTGATTGTTTCACCTTCGCTTTTTACCTCGGGATTTTTCATCACCCGTTGCCTTTTGTTTATATTCAAATGATGTGCCGTTAAAGAAGCGCTGTTGTGTGAACGCGGTCCTTTCCCCCCTCCTTCCCCTGTACAACCGCCGCTTGCCACAGACCGGCAGAGCATGTGTTTCTCTTGTCTTGGTTGGGTGCACAAATCTTCTTTTATGCATGCTGCTTCTTACCCTGTTGCCTAGACGATCACTGGCTTTCACTGAGGATGTCTGGTTCTCGTAAAGACTTTGACGTGAAGCAGATTTTAAAAATCAGATGGAGGTGGTTTGGTCATCAGGCGTCAGCCCCTAATTCTGCCATCGAGAGCCACCAGGGAGACTTCTGGAATGGAGGGCAAAATGTAACGACTGGCGGCACAAAGTTTTTAGATTCAAGTGACCTGCCTTTAACAGCGGTTGGTTACAGGAGGTCCAGCCAACAGGATTTCCAGAACTCACCTCCTTGGCCAATGGCATCCACCTCAGAAATCCCCGCGTTTGAATTCTCTGCAGAAGATTGTGGAGGTGCACGTTGGCTTGGCAGACAAGAGACGGATGATAGAGCGAGTGAAGAAGAAAATGAATCGGACAGCAGTTCGTGCAGGTTAATTGTTACTTTCCTATGGTGGGAAATGTGTTTTCGTTTCATGTATACAGACAGCATGCGTGTAAAGGCTAGCCTTTATCCTAGGTTAAAATGCTTCAGAAACCTAGCAATCACTGTGTATCAGCAACAGAAAATGTTTTATAACCAGGCTTTGGTGTATTTACTATGACCTTTTTCAAAGGCAATGTTATTTACTCAGTGTGAGTAAATAAAGCTCGAGCAAGTGCACGCACTTGTGTTTTCGGTATTATACCCAACACATGCTGACATGCACGGGGTGGTGTCCACCAAGAGATGATGTTACTGGATGCTTTTGAAATGATTTTGAAGTGATGCTGATTGTCTGGGTATGGTGAGAATCAGTCTCCTGGCGGCTGGGAGGGAACTGTGGGCATTTAAGCTTCTTGTGACTCTTATCTGTTGTTTCCATGCGTTTCTGTGGATAAGGGAGATGGCACTTAAAAAAATACTTAGGCTTTAGGCAAAAACATCATTTTTGCTTGTGCGTATGCAACTTGAAGGAAAGAAAGAATCTATTTTACATCAGCCAGGTTATGCTGTAAGCTAATACCTAATGGCTCCTTCAAAATGATTGCAGTTTTCTGTAGGAGTGTCTTAAACTGTACCCGGTTTAAAGGAAAAAAAAAAAAAAAGGTTTTATTGTCTCTATAAAGATGCTTTGGTGTTCTTTTCTTACCTATCATAACTAAACATGGAACTGTAAAATTTGTTCTGAAGTGAAAGGTGTTTAACAGTTGGTGGGAAATTAGACAAGTTAATATCTTTCTTGTTAAATGTTAGTTTATTTCTGTTATCTGTTAGTGCATTCTTCACTGAAAGTATTTTTCCTCTTTTGTGCTGTCTGTAGCACAACAATGGTTAGCTTATCATTTCATGGAAGTGTTAGGGTATTAACTTCCTTGAATTTTCAGATAATTTGCAATCATAAGGCTTTTTGAAAGTATGTTGTTCTTAAGGGATACACTGCTTCATAAAGCATATTAGGGACAAATCAGTCTAGTTAGAGCAGTTTTACTGTTTTGCATTCCCCAGAAGAATTCATTTAGTGCAAGGGCAGAGCAGTCCAGAATATAAACGCCAACTGTTTGTGGTTTATATGACCTTTAAGAACTGGGGGAAAGGAGGGAAGGTAAAAATGTCTGGGAGTCTACGCTGTGTATTTGTTTTTGTCACTGACCTGCAAAAAGTACTAGCATTACAGTGAAGTTCTGCATATTGATTCTTCATAACAGGCAGTCTTACTGTGCTGCAACAACCGGGTGGCTACAAATAACATACCTCTACAGAGTTCTTATTTTAAGTGATATTCAGGTATGATTTTTTTTAAATAGCAGTGTCACTAGATAGTATATACGATATAGATGTAACATCACCATATCACATCCGTTTGTGATGTAAATTTTTTGGTACAGCATTACCCCAAATAAGATATTCTCGCTGTAGAAAGGCAATCAGTGTAGAAAAAAAACATGTCATTCAAAGAGATAAATACGTAGCTTGAGATTATTACAGATTTGTTTTTAATGATAGGAGAAGAATTTACACATGACAAAACTAATTTGTTGCTTTGTGGAGCTGCCGAGCTGCAGATACATATTGAGGGAGTGGGAGAGATCTACGTATCACTGCTATTTTATTTTTTCTTCTTTGCAGGTGGACCAGTAGACTTGAATGCATGTAGGATCTGAAATTTGAAGTATCTTTTAATTATGCATTTGGTCACAAATAGCATCTGGAGTTGTTTGTAATTCCTTTGTTGTTTTGTAATTCTTGCTAGCGTTTTAATTACACGCTTTAAATATTTTAGGTAATATTTCAGTTCGGTGTTGGTATACAATTTAATAAGTTAACTAATGGTAATATAAGGACTTGCTTTGTATCATTATCTATAGTTTTGTTTTCAAGGGTAGATTGTACTTAAACTGTATCTTGTTCTTTTATTAAGAATGTATAATTTACATAAGTCTACCCAGTGACTGGATTATTTTTCTGATGTTAAGAACTTGAGTAGGTGGTTGTCTTTTTATTGTCTAAAATACAACTTCTTAACTACTGACCTCCTTTTTGTAGTTTTCGGAGGGCTTTTTCCCATGTGAAAACCCTGTTTCCTCCAGTAGAAACAAATAGCATGTATGAAAAAATCCTTTTTACAAAACAAGCAAACAACTTTTTGAAGAAGCTGTGGGAGGTAGCTTGCTTCTTCAGTCCCCTGTAACTTCTTGCCCAAGCCCTAAAAGCGTGAAATGACAGAACCAAGCTCGCTGCTTTGTGTGGTTTTTCTTCTTTGCCATGTCACATGGCACACAGGTTGAAAAGCATTTTGATCAGGTCTCTGTCATTCTAAGAGCTTTGGATCATTATGGGATTCATTTCAAGGAGACGATGTAGGGTTCTTTATTACTACTACAGAGCCTGGTGGCATAAGGGATAAGCAAATCCCAAGTTTGGTTCTGAATTTCTGACAAAGGCTGCCACAGCTGTCTGAGATGGAAACATCATTCAGTTTTGGGAATCAGAACTGGTTGGCTGTAAAGCCCCTTATATCACTCTCTTGTGTTGAGATCATCGTTGTCTCAAATGCTAGTTTAACGAGTCAGGTGTGAACTCTTTTACTTTACTGTTTTTCACTTCCCATATTTTCTCTGTTGTGGCGGTTGGTTAACTTCCCTGAGGTGTTGGTCATCTTTCTGGATTTGTAGCTTCTTAAGCTTTCCAGATGGTGTACAGATCCTCATATTGCAAATTAAAGCCAATGAGCAGTAACACTGTTTTTCCTTAGTTTTTGTGGGTGCCTTAGAAGCAATGCTCAGGCCCTGGAGGCACCACCAGTAACTCACTGAAAATACCTTGAGTGCACCTACTATGCAATGTGTCATCCTGTTCATTTCACCCTGGCATGCATTAAAATGTTGGAATTGTGTTACTGTAGATATATAACCATGGAAATAGGTTCAGATATAAAACACTTATTCACATTTGAACACTAAATACAAACACTATATCAGAAATTGTCAGTTGAGGCCTAACCTTGAGCAGTTTGGTAAGATGCCTGTGAGCTTTAAGACAAGGTCTGAATGAAGAGGGTGATAACTACTCTGCATTTGGATTCTGTATAAACAGTGCTGGAACTCGTACATGGGAAGTTCCACCCCAAGCCTGTCTTCTCCAATGCTGTAATTGTCAGTCGCAGCTTATATTCCTGTCTTAACAACTTTAAAGATGAAAATATATAGCAACATAAGAAATTGTGGAAAATGGCATAGTATTATTTTGGTAGGTTATGTTTTGGTCTCCATATGCAGTGTCACTGAATTTGGTGGAAGCAGTGTAAACAACAAAACAGTTAAATTATTTTTAAATTAAATTTTAAAGCAACAGAGAAGTTATAAAATTCAGATTTGTTTGAAGTTACAAAACAGAACTCTTAATACGTATCCTAATTTGTTCTAGAGATGCTCTCTATGATTCCTAATGATTTAAGGGATTGACTAACATTTTTTCCTATTGTTCTCCTTTGAAATGTCATTGTAATTACTTTGCTTTAACTATTTGTTCACTTTCTAGATATCCATATTGGCTTGTCAATTTTCTGTTTACTTAATTGTCGTGCTTTAAAAGGTAATATTGCCCGTTCTTTAGAAAAAGATTTTAAATTCATTTTGAATTTGTTTCTCTCTCTCTGTTCCAACATAAATAGTTTGAAATGTGTATTTCAAAAAACAAACAGGGAGGCATCTAACCTAAAAGATATATTCTGAAAAATAATTTAGAATGCAGACCGTGAAATGACATGCTTGAAAAAAAGATTTTTGCAAACTTTGTTACAGTCAGGGTTCTTACTTACTTATGTTTATAGATTATAACAAAGATGTGTGATTGCTGTGAAATAACTATTGTAACTCCTGCTTTGAAATGAATTTTGATACTTAAAAACAATTAAAAGAAAGGTGCAAATCCTTGTACTAGAAGCAGATTGTGCTTCTCCCCCATAAAAAAACACAACTCTCTCTTGTAGAAAGATTTAGTAAATGTGGGAGGAAAGAAGGCTGGTATGTGTTCTAGTTTTTGTTTTATTTTGCTTTTGCATTGAAAACTCTGCTGTGGCTTTGTTTAAGCTGTGAGTGTGAAACCTCAAACAACAGCAGAAGGGGAGATGTGAATTTAGCTCTCTAGTTATCATCATCTATGCTTTTGAAACTCGTTTTTGAGTGGCTTACTACCAACTAAGTTAATTGCTTCATTGCTCTGCAATGAGCTGTTTTAATGGGCAAAGCACCTCATTCCAAACATCCTACTGCAATAAATAAAATCCTTTTAAAAAGAATGATTTTCTAGCATAGCTTCTGCATAGTTTTGATTTTAAAAAGGCATATTCATATATAAATATTAAACAGATGTCAAAGAAAGCTTGCATCTTTAGTACATTAATTTTTTATGTCCGTCACTAGGATAAGGAAATGTGCAGCTCTCGGGAAAGAGCTTGACTTCAGGGTAACATACATTTTTATGATCATTATAATTAAATAATTGATACAATTATTAATTGGTCAGTGCTCAATAGGATCTTTTTGACACAAAGAAATAAGAGACCAAAAAAGTGGAATTAAAGTTGAAGGCTGCAAAAAGAAAACCCTCCAGACTAACATTCTAAGATATTCATAACAGAAATGTTTCTACTGAATGTGGTAAAAATGCTCTCTTGAAGGAATATGTAGAAAGGGTTCTTTGATACGTGTAGCTATTTTATGTGCTGGCAGCCCCAGTTTTTCCTGTAATTATCCTGTTAGTAAGTGTGGTGTGCAGAAGTCCCTCTAGCCTGCAGGAAGGAAAATTTGGGCTGTACTTAGTGATAAATCTGAATCAAGAGCCAGATTCAAAGGGAGCAGAATTACCTGCGATGCTCAGAGGTGCAGGACCTTACAGCTGGATGCTTGCCCTGAGCATGCAGACCACAGATCAGCATTCAATGCAGAGTTTCCTCGCTGGGAGGAAATGACATCAGCCAAGAATTCCTCCTGGGATGAGGAAAGCAGGTTCTTCCCTTCCTCTGTTCTTGCCTGCTTGTGTATTTTCCCATTTAGTCATGGCTGAGGCTGAACTGAATGGGGAAACAAATTTGTAAGAGTGTTTGAGGAAAGGGTTAGGGAGGATTTAAATTTTTCATATGCAGTTACTGTGTAATAGGCATAAATAGACCTTGAAGCTATATCTTCCCTTTTGCGTAAGCACTTCAGCTATTCAGCTACCTCTTTCATGTTCTCTTTATGGATCACTGAAGCTTAATGATTCTTTCCCTTTCCTTTTTATTTCCCTGAGGAAAATGGTTTTTAAGGTAGGTACTGGCTACAAGAGAGGATGGGTATGGTGTTGAATTTGTTGAGGTATTGAGACTGAACTGAGCATGGCTTTGTTGTGTCCTAATTGCTTTATTTTGGGCCTGTGGAAAACGGGCTCTGCTGCCAGTTACTTTTCCATACTGAATGAATGTGGTGACTGCTGGTGAGTGTTGCACAGAGTGCACGTGTGCTCTGAGGACTGGCGGTGGCTCAGGTCAGGGTTTTCTCCAGGCAAGTGCTGCCTGATGAAGATTTTTCCTTCTCCAACCTAGTTTGTTGCCTCTGGTTGTATCTGCACAGCACTTTGTGAGGCTGTAATGTAGACCAGATCCCTGATACCATGCAGATTTTGTTTTCTTTTGGATAATTGTTAATGGTGTAAGCTGAGGAATCTGGTTTAAAATGAAGTTCAACAAAAAAGAGATACTTTCTCTGAGTACTTGCTCCTTCACCTATGAAAATGCTGACTAGTTCTGACAACGTAATGGTTTTTGTGGTTACATGGTGAGTCAGATAAGGGAACTGATGTGGCACAAAGTAGTTTCTTCCTACCCTCGTCTGTTTTTCAGATATGTGAGTTCCTTGATTCTGTTTCCCACATGGCCACAAAGAGCACTTGTGACAGCAATGTCAGAGGGCCAGCGGTGTAGCAGAGCAAGTGACTCATGAGGGATGAGAACAAGTTGTCACAGCTTAAACAGATGCTTAGCCACTACTTCAGAGCACACTTAAGATATTTCAGTCCTTAGAGGAAGGTAGGTAGGCAGGTGTCTTATTTCTGATCCATTACTAGATTTGGGTTTCAATTAAGAGTTAGATTACTTGACCTACTTAGCTATCTGACTACATGCCCAGGCACATACATGAACACACAGGAAAAAGCTTTACAGAACGTTTTTCTCCTGAAAATTTAGATGATCAGGATGAGGATCGTGTGAATCTATATGTTTCCAAACACTACAGTGGATCTAGAGTATTCTTTGAAGTTACCTGTGTAGTGGAAAGTGAGAGAATTGCAATCAAGAAAAAGTGTGCTTCCCTCAGTGTCCATAATTATGATCCAACTCCTTTATATTCCAGGTCCATGCCCTTTCCTTCTTGCTCTTTTCTTGAAAATAGCTGTGTGTATTTACAAGGATGATTGTTTTCTCCATCCATCCTTGCTTTTCCCCCATACGGGCTTCTAATCTGTTGGATCTCATTTCAGATACTTAAGGCTTCATGAAGTAAGATGATGGTGCTATGATGGTGTGTTTCTTTATTTATTTTTTCCCTTGCATCCATACAGCTTTTGTAGTTCCTTATATGTTAAGTTTTGTTGTAACCATCTTAAGCTAAGTGTGTATTGGAGTGACAAAAAGTGTGACTCCTTATTACATCCTTGCATCATATTTTCACTTTGTGGGGTCTTGTTGGATGTCTGTTTTTCCACAGTGTCTACAATGCTATAGATATGATTATTGGACTGATGTCTATGTATCCCTTAGTTGAAGAGCACAACGAATCACTGTTTCTGTTTTTGCAAGAGCTTAGATAGCATTTGGAGAAAGAAAGTATGAAAATAAATGAAATTGGAAGGAAATATGCGTTTTTTATTTTATCATCTGTATAGAGATTGTTATAATTTAATATTATGTGAACTAAGTTTTCTGTTACTGTCTTCAGCAGAACCTCCAACAGCAGTCATACCATATCATCTTGTCAAACTATGGAGCCCTGTACATCAGATGAATTTTTTCAGGCTCTCAATCATGCTGAACAAAGTTTTAAAAAGATGGAGAATTATCTTAGACACAAACAGCTATGTGATGTGGTGTTAGTTGCTGGTGATCGTAGAATTCCAGCTCACAGGTAAGCCTATAATGATCTGAAGTAACTTTATATTAGTTTACAAATGTGTCTTCAAAGTGTGTGTTTTGTTTGGGACGTCCTGAACAATTTGGAATACTTTAAATACGCTTAAGCTTGTTAACATGTATTTGGAAGCTAAAACATAATTTCTGTCATATGTGATACAGCATCAAAAATGACGGTGATGTTCTCGCATTCTACTTTTTGTCTTTAAGCATATAGTAGGGTATTTGCATAACAAAGTGACTCTCAAATGCACCTTCATGCTATTAAAAGCAGTTGTGGCTTTTGTACCACAGAATGGAGTAAATAAGTTTTATTAGGCCAATTTTTTTCTTTGTACTTCCAATGAAGTTGTTGGATTCATTGTTAGTAATGAGGACAGTCTGTGTCCACATAGTTTTTTTGGGTACCATGTTAACCAGAGTCTTTTGGTAGTAGACAATAAAGTTTTAAAAGACTAAATTAGGTCGAAAGTTACCATATCTGTATTTCAGTGCTAGGAAAATACTAAAGATCATTAAACAAAAGTATTAATAACAGAAGCATATTACAGTATTTGATGCACAGTTTTAATAGTTTAAATAGGTACTTAGGTATAATTAAACTGTGGCTTCATAAAGTTATGTCTACAACAGAAATAGTAGCCTGAAGCATTCCTATTTGCTGAATTGCTTCCATCATAGTGAAGCCACAGGTTAATACAGTAATAGTTAATAGAAGGATGAGGAGATGTTACTGGTTTGGGTTTGGTATTTTTCTGGGGAGCAGGCAGGTAGTTACCCCATAACTTGTTATTGCTTTCTGAGTGAGCCTTCATTTGATAAAACTTCATTTTTCCCAAGTTGGTAAAAGCACACCTTACTGCAATTAACACAAAAAACAGGTGGTCCTGGTCTATATCCAACCCCTGACCCCAATTCCTTTGTAAACACTGCTGTGGATGATAACAATTTTTTCAGAGAGACGAGGGGAGCGCAGTTGAGCAAGCTGATTTTATTTCCCTTATGGCAGTGGAGCTGCGTATGATCAGTCTTTGTCACATTCAGATTCATCACAGAATTTCATCGTTCCTTTGGAAAGAGTATATCAGATGGAAACGGGGAATGCATGTATCCCTAGTGGGTTTGCACCCACTGAAGTAATTTAGAAGTTAAAGAGCTTTTGACTGCTTGCTCTAAATTGTTGTAAATAGGAAAAATAGTGATTAATACAGATGTAATCTTACTTCCTTACGTGGCATGGTAGCATGTTTGCAGTATACAGTTCTGGGGGTTGAGTTTATTTAATGGTTAAAAAGTGTGGAAATGGTGCAGAGGACAGTTGCTAATATCTTGTATGGACTGGAGGAATTTGTTGCAAGATGAACAGAAATACAACATTCTGTATGCTAAAAAAATCTTTAATGTGGTTCATACCTGTTTGTCATTTATTTATACAACTAACTTTGCTTTCCCAGTTTCTGCTACTGCATCTATTTCTGTAGTGCAGTGAGTGCATGCTGCCACCTGTTATTTGCATTGTTCTCATAGGAGGCAAAGCTTCTTGCTGTAGCTGAAATGTTTTATTTTAAATGTACATAAAAGTTAAGGCCAAAGAAGTGCACGCTGTGATTTTGGCAGGAGGTGGGAGTCTTACACTTGTCCTTAGTTCACTTTATAACATTGGAGCAGCCTACAAAGAGGCTTTGTCTTTTGCACAGTTAGTTATTTCTCTTATTGTTTTGTTTTCCCAGAGAAATAGAAGAATAACGGTCCTCATCTCAGTATATTTAAAGTACCTCACTGAAAATTGAACTTTTGCATAGCACAAAGGCTAAAGATGAGAATGTTAAAGTTGGCTCATATTTTTACAAAAATTCAGTAAGAAGATTGACTTGATGTACTTGCGGTAGCCTGATATAGGAAAAAAAGAAGTGTAGGATTTTATACTGCCTGCATCAACCTGTCCAAATTCAGACTTATTTAGCATTACCTACAGACAGGAGCACTCAGTGTACCTTCGTGTCCTATTGATTATTTTATCTTAAGACTTAATTAGTAACAAAACATTTATTAAATAGATGCTCAATTAAAGGCTTAGCATTAGAAGACATGGAAGAAAATAGAAAGTTCACTTACGCAGTACAGTGCTTTTCAATTTTAAAATTGGTAAGAACATTTTTCACTATTACTAATCCTTCTCGTATATATGGAGAAGTTTGCAAATGATCTCCTACCTTTTTTCTTAATCATCAGTTTCAACTTTTGATAATATTTGAATGTTCTGAAGTGTATAAAGTAGTTAGAGAAAAGAGCAGTGAATTTGGTATCTGACGGTAGTAAAGAGCACAAGTAATAAATTACTGTAAAGTTCTGAAGGTTTTTTGAGTCTTTTCAAAGAATTAAGGCTGAGTCTACTACATAGTAGAGTAGCATATAATCTTCCTGAACATGGTATTCTCTATTCTTTTAACTGTTTATCTTCTCATTCTGTGCTAAATCATAGCTAAGAAATTCTTCAGTAAGTTAAAATCTAATTAGGAAAGGGGACAGTTCTCAACAAGGAAAAAGTCTGTTATTTTCCTGCTCCCTTAGCCTGCACTCTTACAAAGAAATTTTGCTGGGCTCTATTAAATGTGAGAAATGGAATCTAGTTTTTCATATCAGATGGTAAATGTCTCTACATTCCTGTTTATTATGCTCAGCTAACTGTGCGCCCATAATAAAAAGTTTGGTTTAGTTTGTAATTACTTGGTGTTCAGGACCTTCACTTAAATGGGAGGCCTCAGTAAATTCCTGTCCAGAGAGGATTTAAAGCCTGCACCATGTTAGCAATCTGAAAATCTCTGTAGAGACTTATTTTTTCCATCTTGTTGATACTGACAGATGGAAGTATAAAAGGCATGGGACAGAAGGCAAATGGAAGCTTATGCGCTTTAGTTAGGAAACTTGTCTGGAAGAGTGTGGATCTTGGTTTGGGAGCTTAGCTTGGAAACTTGTTTTTATCTTGATGGTTATTTATCTGTGTACTTCTTTTTACACGACTTAATACTTCCTTTGCTTCACACACTATTATTTTACTTTGCAATTTTTTTTATTGTTGTAACTATATGTTTATGAAACTTAAACACAGTGTGTGTCTGAAAAATCAAAGTATATGTAATAGTTATTTTGTGTTATGTATTTGTTGCCTCCAACTGGGATTGTGTAGAAAAATTTCGCTAAATTTATTGTAGCCGTCACTTCAGTGTGAAAGTGGCAAAAGAATTTTGAAGTTTGATTTCCCAGGATGAAGTTTTTTACATTCCTTTATACTTTTTCTCTACGTGAGAGACTCTTAAGTTAGACTGCATGATCCTCGTGACTCCCTTCCAACTTGGGATGTTCTGTGATTCTGCATATTCGTGTGCAGTAAAAAAAGAGCAGACAACTTTCTGGATGTAATTCAGTATCCAAATTCTCCAGTCTTACCTGTGCAGAGTTTGGCGGTTGCTGGTAATTAGGTAAGGAGAGTAAAAGTGAAATATGTTCTACATAAACAGGGAGACAACGCCAACTGCATTATAGCTGTTTGTTTCTGACATGTGGTACCGTTAGAGGCTTCTGTAATGTCACTGTATGCTAATTTCAGGTATTTGTAGGCATTCTATAGGCTGTTTTGAAAGAAGTATTACACTTAAAGGAAAAAAAGAAAACCATTATAAACTCAGAATACAAAAAGCATAACTTAAATTTTTTAAACTGAGGAAAGGCAGTGTTTTGTAGCATGAGTAGTTTTCAGTGAACTGTTGATGCAATTTGAATATTTTGAAACTAATATTTAATCAATTGTAAATGATTACAAGTGATTATCAAAGATAATCACTTGTAAATGATGACATAGACTTACAGGGAGATTGGGGATTTTACTTTTAAGTGTCGTTTCTAGAGTCATTGCTTAGATTCTCTTTTGAAACAACATGCCCGTCACTTAGTTATCAGAGCTTTTTTTTTAGCAAAAATGTCAAAAATCTACGTGGAGAAATTCTTCTGTGGACTCCTTCATTACATGAATGTATAACTGCTTCACAGTATATAATCTGTATGTAGGAATGCAGTTTATTTTCAGACCATCAAAAAAAAAAACCAACAAACAGTTGATAAAAAAATCAGTTACTAGCAGTGAGATTAAGAAATCAATGAAAAGTGGATGTCCAGTGGCATGAGTAAAGTAGTAACTGATTTTTATTGACAAGTGGTAAAAGCATGGGACAAGAATAGGCCAGTTAACTGGAAGTCTGCCTCGGTATTTCCTTACTCTATCTCAGTGTCACTTGATGTGTTTCATAGAAAATAGTTTCATTTAGAGAAATACATGGATGCTTGTTGTCTAAAATTAAAACAAAATTATTAGTAGTATAATTTATGCATTTGCATATTACTTGTATTAATCCACTCTCGGACTGCACATGCCATTTTGGTATATGCTGGTCACTCTCAGGAAAACAACACTGTGAAGTGTATCTACCTTCTCATGTTTCTTAATGGAAGTTAACAATAATAGGATATGGATTGCATCTTACGTTTTTAATAATTTCTTTTGGAGGATTTCAAAACTGGAAATCATAGGGACCTTGCTGATAGCACAGCTGGTAGGTGGTATTTGGCATTCAACAGCCGTTGCTAAGATATGTACAGTCCAGCCATTTACTGAATAATGGTGCAGCAAACTGAAATAGTTGCACTGTTAGAAAAACAGAAAGAGGTCTGTGTCAGTATTAGGTGTTAGGTTCTGTTTCCCATGGCAGAGTCCTTTCTTTTTCAAGCTGTATTCCACAAAGAAATTCAGGTCAGTACAGAGATTGAATACTTTAGGCTGCTTGGTTTTTATTTAAAAAAAAAAAAAAAAAAAAAAAAA
>PPHD01013715.1:0-17146 GCA_002909625.1 Bambusicola thoracicus | reverse complement strand
CTACAGTTACAGATAACTTTATCTCATTCTTTTTATCCTGTAATTTTCATTATCTGAGACAGTCTAGTACATTAAGCTGTTACTGCCTAATACTGCTTCATTTGCATTGGCACGCGCTTGACCTCAGCCCCTCCGCTCTTGGTTAATGCACCAACAAGCATTGATAGCTCTCTGGAGTATTATCATGTGGCTGTTAGCTCAACTAATAACAACCATTCATTTAAGCTGATGAAAGTTTATTAAATAAGGAAACATGCTATAATGAAGGTGGAATGGATGTGTCTAGTATCTTACTACGGTAAGATTCAGCTGTGCAACAGGCATCGACCATGATGAAAGGAGAGACGTTGGTAAAGTTCTGATATGTGCTTTTGGGAATTGACATTTCTCAACGTTAAGCTTAATCTTTCCTGATCATAGTGTAGATGCAGCGATGAGAAGTTCTTTGCTGAAGGCAATTGTCCCTGCTATTTAATGATGCATCCTTTCTTTGGAGCGTCAGCTTGAGAGCTCTGTTTTTCAGTTTATATTGGTTGACTTTTAAACTCATGAAGCTACAAGTATTACATACCTTGAGGTTAGTATTTCTTTTGCCATTGATATTGTTGGTAATTTTTATTACTGAGGTATTTTATGGACTTAATTCTGTGAGGCTTTTTAACACCTCTAGTAATCGTTGGTCTTTCCATGATTTCTTTTTTAAACTCTGATTTGTACAGGTGTAATCCTGCCTTTAGTGAAACATCGCGACAAACACCCACTAGAAAGTGGGTTACAGAACAATGTAAACTATAATTTAGATAAAATTGATTGCATTTTTTAATGCAGCTCAAGTGCCAGGGAATGATGGGTGAAGAAGAGGCATAAATTTAGTTTTCACTAGGGAGTTTGAAACACAGGGTTGAGTTAGCCTCGAAATTTTCCAAAGGAGTGAACTGATTTATGGCTGATGAAGTTGGCATAATGCTACCAAGTAACCTTCAGAATAGCATGAAAGATGAAATGTTGTCATGTAGGCCCAGAGGAAGGCTTACGCTGATCAGCTCGTAAGTGAAGATCTATAGGCAGTATGCCTGTTTGAGGAGGTGATGGTTGCCTAAGAATACAGTTCAGTGTTACCTATTGTGACATCTTTATGAATTCTATAATAACCAAGTTAGTAATTAGTAGGTAAAGAGCTAATTGGAAAGAGTTGGATTTCGTTAACTGCAGAGAGATGGGCTGGGTAGTATGAAAGATTTGAGATGCTGTCTTGAAGACAGCAGGAGATCAATTCTGGAAACTGCAGGTTTGTATTTAAAGAAAAGCCCCAATGTTTTCCTGTAGTGCATTAGGCCCCCATTGTTGTAGACATCATTTATGTTGGCAGTAGACGTTTGGAATGAATGGTCCTGAAAAACCACACTTTTCTTAATGGCAGTTAAGGATAAATGAGGATGCATGAAATCAGAGACCAAGTGTGGAAGTGAAAAATAGAAGAAAGAGCCTTTAAAATTATTTCTTCTGCTTTCACAGTACCTACAATGGTATCTCTATTCCATGACAGTGCTCCAGTGAGATTTAATGTAGATGGCAGCGCAAGGTCAGACCAAATGTGTGCTGAGACCACGGGTGTCTGATGGAGAGGATGCTCAGAAAGAAGATGAAGATGGAGCAAGCAGTAGCAGACCTTTCCCAAAGCACTGTGAGCTTCCAGCAGCAGACAACCTTTCACTGAGAACCTGCTGTCTTTTGTGTTGAATAGCGCTCAGTAGATTTCTTCCTTGAATCTTTCCCTTTTACTTTTGGAACCAGTTGAAACTTTTGGCCTCAGCAGTGTCCTGTGGCAGTTGAGGTGTGTGGCTGAGCTGCGAGGCTCTCACAGATGATGCCCAACCTGTAATTTGCTAAATTCATCTGACTGCCAAGGAGCTGCCAAGGATTCAAGGCTTGCAGCTGTCACAGGTACCAAGTCCATGTGTACCTCATTTCCAGTGCATCGTCATCTAATAGTCCACATGCAGATGCAGATGGATACACGGAATTCCTTGTTTTGAGGAAGTCATTTAGCCATAGTGTTGCTGAGATAGCTCATATTTTGTGTTGAAGTCCAACTGAGCAGTTGGCTGATCCTCTCATGGCTTTTAGCTGGTCTGTTCCTTGAGTACTGCTTGTGGTTTCAGCACTTCATTACTAGAAAGACATTGATGAATTAGAGCGAGTGGAGGAGGAAGGAGAGTGATTGATGGGCAGCAGGAGTAAGAGAAAATGGCAAGAATTAAATTTATGTAGGTGGAGTAAAGGACAGCAGGTGAGGGACATAATTCTGTAAATATTTTAAAGTCAGTAGAGGAAAGTAGTAAGTTAGGTTGGAGCACCACCATTTGCAGAAACGTTTAGGAACAGTAAAGGATGACTGCGCTTTGTATTACTGTGTTTATAACAGATTTGCTTTGGTATTTTCATAGTAGCAGTATTCTTATCAGCAAAAGATGTAAACCCAATATTGTAAAATAGAATGAAGGTGGAAAAATAGTTGCGGGGAAATGGCTTTGAAATGGCTTTGTCATCTAATTGACCTCTGTGCTAGTATCTGATACTACTGTTTATTATTATTTTTTCCTTAAAGAGAATAAGACCAAGTGTGATGGTTGAATTGGAATGTAGGATTGTGGAATTCAGCATGTTGGAACATCTGTGGACAACACTCTTCTGTTCTGTTGAAGCATTAAAGAAGTGTGTTATTCCTTTCCCTTCACATACACCTTTACTGTTTGGTGTTGTACTGCATGCTGGTTACTTTTTGTGTAAGTGGCTGCATTTCAGTTGTGTTGGGTGAATGCACAAGTGGGCAATATAATATAGGGCACTATGTTTAAGAGAAAGCAAACCCCACAAATGAAAAGTAACTATTTTTACGTCTACATTTTCCCTGTCCTTATACCACTAAATAAGCTTACCCTGTTGGCTTCTCCCAGGGTGAACTGTTCTCTTGCAACCTGAGCACTGTTTTTGGTGTGTAGGTCAGAATCTTGTACTTTTCTCCCCTCTTTCTTCCTCAATGACCAGCAAATCCTTTCACTTCTAAAAGAGAAGTAACCTCAGCTATTTCCAAAACACTGCTGCAGGGCTTGCCTTCTTTACTTCTCTGTCTTTTGGAACAGTTTTTGGAACACTCTTTTAGCTTGTTAATTCTTCCAAGATTGTTTAAAGGCGAACAAAATTGCTTGGATTTTTTTCCATCATCTTAATATCCAGTATGCTAATCAACGCTCAGTACCATTCATTATGAGTGCTTTATAGCTGTTCGTTAATCCTCACATCCTGTGTGCCTTTCCTCCTTTTTTTTTTTTTTTTTTTTTTTTCCTGTTCTCCATGCTTTTTAGCTAAAGGCTCCTTGCTTTGAGGCTATGTGGGTGTTCCTTTAAGTCCAGGGTCATCTTAGATTGCTTTGTCCTGATAGCATTTCACACCATGCTGTACACTGGCCTAGGGTGATTTCGCAGTGAATAATTCTTGGATTTCTTAATGTAGCTTGGGTGCAAGTTCTCCTTTCATTCTTTTGTTGGGCTGTGACATTCTTAAGGACAGAAACACTGTAGCTTCATCCTAAATGACCTTGCTACCAAAGTACTGAACAAATCTTACAGTTAAAATACTACTTCTAATTAGAAAAATATAAATGCAGTTTAAAACCAGGCTTGATCTTTTACTCATTATGTTACTCTAACACTGGAGATTCAATGTACTGTTCAGATGTTATACTGAGGGACGTGGTTTATTGGGGAAATATTGGTGGTAGGTGGATGGTTGGACTGGATGGTTTTGGAGGTCTTTTCCAACCTTGGTGATTCTGTGATTCACGTGCAAACCAGAGGTAGGCAGAATTTAGCAAATGTCTTGTTTAGATCTACATGCATTTAGGCCATTTTAAGTCACTCTCCTTTCCTGTACCTTTTGAAGGCAAGTTACTTGTAAAAGTAATAGATCAGTTCTCTCCCTTTTAAATGTCAGCGTTGTCTTTATTCACCCAGCAAGCTGAAACCTTCTAGGCTGCTGCTGTTTATATGCTGTTTTATTCAAAGGTTCAGCTTTTCTCCATTTGTCATACTGTGTTTGTGTATGACTTGACTTCTTTTCCCTTCAAATTGTGACCTACCACATTGTTTTCTTTTAACCTTTCTCAGTTGTTTGCTCTTCGTCTTTTTGTATCTGTCATCTGAATTGAGAATAGGCTGGTATCCCAGATGGAAAGCATTTTGTTTCCTGGTCTGAACAACCATTATTCTGTTTTTCCACCCTGAAGGAAACTTGAAGGCTTTCCTTTTTATCTCTGCTTATAGACTTCCACAATATTGGAGGTCTAGAATTAAAAGAATTTCCTCTTTTATTCCCTATTTCACAATACTTTTTGGAAAACTTAAATACTGTTGAAAACCCCCTAAGGGGATCTAACTGGAAGCAGATTGGAAAACTTTGGACAAAGTTGAGAAGGCTTTTTTTAAGACATGTCTTTATCATACTTCAGTTATAGTGTAAATACTAAATTAAAACCTCCCAAATTGGTTGTTACGATAGGCAAATGTTTAACTGTATCTTCTTTTTCAGACGATTAAGCTCTACTATAAACTGATTGTGACCTTTAAACAATCTGGATAATGTCTCTGGAGCCACAGTTATTTTTTAAGAACTTAGCATTTTTAGTTCATATGGAACAGAGCTCTTTTTTCAGCCTTATTTCATTGATCCTTATTTTATAAAGGGTCACTGCATATTGTTGTACTTTATGCATAAGTAGATTTTAGCATCAGAGATGACTATTAGTTTATGTAGCTCAAATTCTGAGCCAATGTTTTTATTATTCTTTCAACAAATACAGTAATTTTGTATTTAAGTATATCTTACATTGAGACAGCCAGGCTTCTTTCACGGATTTAAAAGAAAATATTCAAATATGAGAGAAGTGGTGATAAAGATTACTTCCCTTTTCTTTTGGTAACATTTACTTGTGGTAGGATTTCTGTTTAAAGAACTCCTCCCCTCTGTATGCAGTTCTACATCTATTAGCCCTTTTATTAGTATGAGTACATTATGTAATAGGAATATTAAAAAGAACAGGCAACTACTTTGAAAAAGTAGTCTAAGTTGAAAGGATAAATTAAAGAGGAGAAAATCCCATTGCATTTGATACTGTTCTTTGTTTTATAACATCTTCAATCTTCTTTGTCCAACTAAGGATGAGAAGAAAAAAGAAAGGACTGTGTATTAATTATGCTCTCAGTTCAGAACGTGTCCAAGGTGGCAGCAACATGGGGAAAACGAGGTTCAGGTCCCTCACCAACATGCTGAGTAATGCTTTTCTTTTGCCGAATCTCATTCATGTGTCACCTTCAAGATATACATGTGATATATTTTCATATCAAGGGAAGTGAGTATACACTTGTAAGGCTGTATCTGGGTTCATTTTGGAGGTCTTTGCTACAGGAAAGATGTTCGCATTTTGACAGAAAGGGTCTGCAAGAGAAGTCCAGTGGAGAACACCCAGGCTGGAAGCACATGGGATATGAGGAGTCTGTGAAAACTGAATTGGTTCAGCCTGTAGAGAAGAAGAGTGGGTTTTGCCATCTGTGACCATTTGGAGAAGCAGAGGCTGTATGTAGCCAGGCTGTATGTAGCTGTATGTGCATTCTCTGCAGAATGCACAGTGAAACAACAAGAAGCAACCATCACAAATCTTGGTGGGGGAAACTGACTGAGTGCAAAGAGAAAAGCAGTTAAACACTAGAAACAAGAGACCAGGCTCCACATCTCCATCTCCGCAGATTTTTAAACCTTGACTGGAGATCTTGGTGAACATGATCTAACATTTGAAGTTAGCTCTGCTTTGAGCTCTGATTTGGACCAGGAAGCTCTAGAGGTCCCTTCCAAGCAAAGTTGTTATGTTATTCTATTAATGATATGAATGCTAATTCCTGACTTCCGGAAAATTCCTTGGCTTATTCTAACAGAAAATCTTGAAGTCTGTGCTTGCTGCTGTTACACATCAGCGTTTACCTAGGGACCACTGAGTGCTTTTGAGCTACCACAGTACTGAGCTACTACTTCTCTAGGAGTATGGAGATGATGCAGTCCTGCAGCTGAGATCCCTCCTTGGTAGGTGTGGATAGCTTCACTACTATCTTTAAGAGCAGGTGCCATACAAAATAGCTGAGTTGCTTTCTAATTCTGATTTATAACAAGTTCTGTAAAGCAGAGTTAAATATGGTAGAGCATAGGCATCAGAAAAGCTAGGTTGTTCTGGAAATAGATATGAGAATGGTTTATACTGCTACTCCAAATGTGGAATTGTTCCACTTCGCTTCTTTGTGAGTATACAAAACACCATGAGCTGAAAAAAAAGTATACTTTTATAATGTGCTGTAAATGCTAAAATCCAAAGTGTTGTAACTTGTCAAGATTTTTTTCTATTCTTAATTGTTTGAAATAATAAAATTAAAATCATGATGAGTGTTACAAATAGTTGAATGGCTCCTGTCTGAGGACTCTGGGTAAGTTTGTGATGAGTAGAAAAAAAATTGTACAATTCAACTGTATAGTATTTATTTTAAGTTTCTTATTTAAGAAGGAGGGAGGCAGTTGCTTTTTAAAATCTTAAAAGGTACTTTTATATTTAGGAGTGGTCCTAGTAATATATTCAGTACATTCAACCCTATATTTAGGTTTCTTTCTGCAGTATACCTTACTGATTTCTTCTTTATTCAAAGAGCGTAGGAGCAACATCCAAACTAAAATAGAAAAAAATCCCTTGTAAGAGTATTTTGTTGAGGTTAATGTTCTCTTTAACAGGAGAAATAGCTATTAAGTTGAGCTGGAGCAATATCATATTTTATGGAGTAGTTTTTGTGTTGTACTCTAACCAGCTATACTTTGTGCAGCCCATCTCCTACCCAGCTATCTCCTTTTCTGTATTATGATCTGAAATGAGAAGAGGTTATGAATCATAGAATCACAGACTCATTAAAGTTGGAAGAGACCACAAAGATCATCTAGTCTGACCATCACCCCATCACCACTGTAACACTGAACAGTGTCCCTCAGTGGCACATCTACTGTCTTCTTGAATGCCCCCAGAGACGGTGTTTCCATCACTTCCCAGAATTCACCCTCACTGCTTTTTCTGAGAGTAAATTTTTCCTCATGTCCAACCTCAACCTCCCCGGCGTAATTTGGGGCCATTACCTCTAATCCTCATTGAAGTGGTATGTGCAAGTTGAGTATGAGTTGACAGTGCAACTGGAAATAGAACTCTTAGGATCTTCAAAGGTGAAAGTATTTTATCATATGCTTGTCTCTTGCATAGTGCTAACGATTGTGTGATGTTGGCTGAGTAGGAATATAAAACTCAGGTTTTTATTTAAACTTTGGCAATGATAGATGTATTAGTTTGGTCCCTGCTATGAGTTTAGTTAGAAATACTTTATTTCTAGTCTTGTTGGCGATGACCTGACTTTTCTTGGATTCATGTGGCATCGGCCATGCTCTTGGTTGACACACAGCTTTGAGTTTCTGAGCCCTGTTGTAGCCTTCCTGCTACTAAAGGCGGGTGACCATCATGTTTATGTGGTCGTAATGTGCACTTTGATTTTAAACAAAGCCAACTGTAAACCATTCCTGTTTGTGTTTGTAAGTAGTCAGCAGAGCTGCTGCTGTTGTTACTGCTCCTGCTATTCACTTTGCTGCTTCCCCTTCATCTCCATCCAACTCTCTAAGTCTTAGAACACTCAAACATCTGGAGAATGAATCCTTCTTGATTTGGAGGCTATCAGTTACAGTTATTTGCTGAAAATCAGCTGTTAGAACTGGTCTTTTGCAGGACAGTAAGGTGAAGCACAAGCTTACAAACGTTTCTTATATTTTTCTAGAACAGTTGCATTTGCTGATCTATCTGTATTGTGCTTTTAATTTTGAGTATTCTTTGTAGCCAAATCTGCATTGTTTTAGTTGCTTATGGTACTGCTTTATGTTAGGTTGTCATAGAATCATAGAATGGCCTGGGTTGGAAAGGACCTCAAGGATCATCAAGCTCCAAACCCCCCTCTATATGCAGGGCCACCAATCTCCATATCCACTATACAAATTAACGAAATGTTTTAATCTTGTATTTAGTATTCTGAAATATAATCCAGGGTGCTGCTCTACAGTTTGCTTGTTGCCAGAATTTAAAGTTCTACATAGGTAAAACTATTGAAGAGGATTTTTTTTGTACATAGTGTCTACGCTTCCAAGCTGACTGGTGATCTTCTGTTGACCTCCATGAACTTGGACTGAGCCTGTGATTACTTTCCAGACTTAAACCGTTCTGAACAAAGTCTGTTTGTCTTGAGCTCTGTTGTTGATAATTGGTGGTAATGGGAAATAAAATGCCTGAAAAGAAAAGGGCATTTATTTGAGGCTTTACTGGAGTGGGGCTGCATCAAGTTAAAAGGCTCCAGGTGTGCATAACATTGAAATGTGTCTGTGCAGTTCAAACACTGGGAAAGTGGCATTTATCAAGGACAAAACTTCAAGCTTGTCTGACTGCAAATATGGACTGTCAGAAAAGACATTAAAGTCCAGTAGCAGATCCTGCAAAAAGAAAAAAAAAAAAGCTTCTTTTATCAGAAGAAGAAAGTTCAGTGCATGGCAGTGTGAGGTTTTTGGTTTTTAAGTACGATAAACGATTGATTGTTCTGTTTGTTTGTCAAAAGGCACATTTGAGAGCTGGATGTTTGGTTTTAATGATTAGCTTTGAGAATAGTTTTTAGTAACTGGAAAGGTAAAAATAGAGCTGAAGGATTTGAGTGCAAAGCTTTAGATTTTGTTGCGTGTGCTTTAGGTGATACTTTCACTGGATGTTGTAGCTTTTTTTTTTTTTTAATGACATTTTCCTCTTTGCTTTCATTGCTGCATTTTCATCTCTCAGCTTCTCGGTTTGACAAATGTTGTTCCTGATTTTGTTCTTGCTTTGTTGAAATTGCTGACAGCTCGCAGGACAGTGATGAATGCCTGCACCCCCCCCAAAGTGACTGGGGGTTAAAGCACCTTTGCGATTGGGAAATTTGGGATACGTTCCCACCTGCCAAAGGAAGGAGATAAAATTAGCACTTACGTTTACTTCTACCCGAACTTTCTAAGCTGTGTCTGCACTGTTTGTTGACCCTTCTCTATTTGTATGTACTCTGACACGTTAGCTCCTTGGATAGACGTGAATTCGGTTTTTTGCTTCATCTGCAGCATGGCTTTATGACCATGTTTAAATAACTGGTCAAAAATAGATTCTGGGAAGAAGAGGGTGGATAGTCCATTGTGTGAAATGATAGGAGCCATGTAAGTGCTGTTTGACTTGCATTAGGATTAGGAGGAATTCAGTTCAGTCCTCTGATTGACAGACAAATTCTTTTTCAGCATTGACAAAACTTAGGCTTTCAAAAGATCTTTAACAAAATCACGATGAAGTTCTTCCCTGTGGACTGCCAGTATGTCATTGTTTGATTGTTCTGTGACTTATATTAAGTGATGTTGCATAGTCTAGATACAGGTTCATATGGCAGAGCAGCAAATCATAGAATCATAGAATGGCCTGGGTTGAAAAGGACCACAATGATCATCTGCTTTCAACCCCCCTGCTATGTGCAGGGTCGCCAACCACCAGACCAGGCTGCTCAGAGCCACATCCAGCCTGGTCTTGAATGCCTCCAGGGATGGGGCATCTACAACCAGCAAATGAATGTTCTCCTTGCATGAAAAAAAGATAAGTTCACGTTTAGGAGCTCAGCAACATTTTTCAGGAGGAATGAAGGAATGCAGTTTTCTCTTAGAATCTGTTCTTAATTTAAAAAGTTGGAGTGCCCCAAGGCTATTTCAGGGTCATTCTCAACTTGAAGGCAAGCACAGTAATACACTGTTGATTTGTGTTCTTTCAGTATGGTTAGTATTTACTGGTATTAAGGGACCAGACCTTAGCTTGGATGTCTGCTTATTGTATCTCCTTTCTTTTCATTTTTAATGTTTAGCTGACAGGTTTGCTACAAACTTAAATCCTGAAATGCAAGCAAATGTGTTATTTCACCAGTAGTATCTTAAATTTATTAGATATTTGATCTTTCTTTTAAAATTTAAAATAGCTGCTTTTCTCTGTAAAAGGTGATGCACGATAAAATAAGCTGCACTTGCTATTATTTGTCGTTCATTTCAACATCAGCCCTGAAGTTAGGGATGCTGCTGAGGAGTGCTGTATCTTTCTAAGCAATTGTAGATGGTTTGTGAAATATTTAGAAATAGTAAACTGGGAGAGATCCAAACTGATAGTGTTGCTTTAATACCTTAATTTGTCCTTCCTGGTACATTTTGTTCATGGGTGGTTTTTTTTTTTTAGGATACAGAGAAGATTAAGTTTCTCATTCTAGTGCCCATTGGATGCCAGCTGGTCTCTGTTGAAGTGCATGAGCAGGGCAACATTGCTTATGGCTTGAGCACATGTTTGCATGTCTACATTCTCATCCCTTGAGTGTTCAAGGCCAGCTAGGATAGGGCTTTGAGCAACGTGAAGTACTGAGAGGGGAGTCCCTTTCAAACCAAACCACCCCATCCCAAGCCAATTCTAAACTCCGTGCTACTGTTACATATGATGCTATGATCCAAGTCTGGTGCTTGTGCAGAATTAATTTCCTTGATTTGAAACTTGATAACCAAACATTGTAAAACAAACAAACAAAAAAACAACATAACACCACAAATAAACAACAACACAAAATGTCAAAACTGCTTTTAGTTGAAAAGCACCTACCTTTCATTAATTGGTTGGCTATGTTTATTTAAATTCTATAGTTAAGTGACATAATACTGAAGTTAGCAAGAAGCTGAGGTAGTCTAAGCTTTTTCACCTGTACCATAAAATTTAAGCCACTTTTTCCTCAGGCCTAGACACTGGAGTAATGTTTCATTGGTGTTTGTATAATGAAAAGAATAGAGATGCTGAAACAACATTGTCAGAATCTTAACACTTTTCCACATTATAATTCTCTTAGTTTGATACCTTTTGCTTTAATTTATTTAACAAATGATATTTAATGTAGCTTGTCTTATACATATGCTCATGAGTTTTGAAATACGCTTATTAGATTTCAGTTATTTGAACACTGAATCCTATTCTATATGTTGAATTTTCTCTTAAGAGTACATATAACAAAACACAACTTGAACCTTTTCTGCTTTAAAAGAATTTGTGGATAGAATTGTCCTGGTGTTCAGATATTCCTCTAACTTAAGGTAAAGGTTCTGAGAGGTGCATGAAATGACTTCGGAAAGTTGTCACGTGTGTTTTCATTCCAGGTGTCAGCAGTGGACTCCTTGGAGGGTCCCCTTCTTCAGGTGGAGGGATTGAGTGATCTGAGACTGGAGCTCCACAGCAAGAAGATGAACATGCACTTAGTCCTGATAGATGAGTTACATCGTCATCTTTACATCAAATCAACTAACAAAGTTGGACAACGCAACAAGGAGAAGGGGAGAATAAGGTTGGTTTGGTGTGATGCTAAGGACAGTGGGTCTGGGAGGGAACAGAACAGCCTTTTCCCTATCATCAGCAGAAACTTTCTTGGGAGAGTAACATCGATTGGAATTTTCATTCTTAGAGTAGATTTATAAGCAACTTTCTTGTGCTCATGGCTGTGAAAATCCTGAAATCCACATGTATGTTGGTACTCTTTAGAGCCTCTGAGCAGTCTGTTCTTCTTTTGCTTAGTGATTCTGTTGTTTCTTGCTGCTTCCTACAGAATTATTATGAGGTCAGTTCCTTTTAGCATTCTTTTCCTTACCTGATACGTATACCCTTCCCACAAACACCACGATCGTGAGGCTCTCAGGTCAGGCAAAGGAAACATTACAGAGGAGAAGTGCTCATCCTTTTTATCACATTGCCAGGGTTTTAAAAACCTTCCAGCTGATCATAAGGTTATTAGCCAGAAGTCACAACATTGAAGTGCTCGGGCAATGCGTCTTGGCTCTGTAGTATTTCAAAGCTGTTTTAAGGATGTTGAAACTCTTTACTTGGCTGGTGCTTCTGATCAGTGGGAATTCAGCTCAACTGCTACTTTTTCCTAATGTTGTGAATTCTAAATTTGATGGCAGTAGCTTTGTTGGGAGGGAAGAAAGAAAGATATGGGCTAGAAAAGAAAAATGTGTGGTTGTCACTTCTGTAGAGCAGGAGAGATAATAAACAATGATGGAGAGCAACAGGAGAGTCAGGATATGATTAAGATGCAGAGAAAAGATAAATTAGCATCTTATTATGAGAAAGGAGGAATAAAAAATGCTTACCAAAAATAAGAGGAGAGATAGTAAGTTTCATTAAATGAATTTGTGAAACTAAGAATTGTTTGAAGTTCAGGTTTCTAGGAAAGGGAGTTGTTAGCAAGGCCTTTCTCTCTTCCTTACTCGTCTTGTTAATTAAAAACAGACAAAAAGCTTTGGTGTACCCAGACTATGTAACTACTAATTAACTGCAATTTTGTATGACTGCTACAGGGAGCTTTATCTTTTTCTTGCTTTGTCTTTTTCCTTATTCCTTGTTATACATCATTGATACGATATTAATATGAACACTTGGATCAAGGACAATCTTGTAGCTCCACTTTGGTGCGCTGCCCTAGACTGCTGTCAACTAGGATGCTGTTATAGTTACTTAAAATCAACACAGCAAGTGTGTTAGATCTAACAATGCTAATCTGGAGTGCATAGCCAACCCCTTTACGTGTAGCATTGTAGGTATGTATAGTGTAGGTGCTTCTTAGGCAGGATAGTAAGGTTAGCCCTTGTCTCTGCATGTTTCTGTAAGTATTTTGACCTCTAAGGGAACACAAAAAATTCATTAGAGGAGCCTTCTCTGCTTCTTTATCTTAGAAATGATTTCTTGCATTTGCTCCCCTGCCATATCCAGCTTTATGGCTTTCATTATGCAGCTGAAGCAATACGATGTATTCTTAGCAAATAATTCTACATGAATTGTGGAAGTGACCAAGTCTTTCTGTTTTCAGAGTAAGAAGGTTCCTTTGGAGAAGGGCTCATGTAGATGTACACAGAACAGGAATTTGGAGAGGAGGAGAAAGTGAATATTGCTAGAGGGTGCTGGAAAAGCTTGAAGGAGTAAGCAGTTTACAGAGGCCATGGAAATGGCAGCATCTCTATTCCATATGCGGTTTTCTGGAAAGGTCTTAACAATTCTATTTCAGTTTTTTATCAGTAGTTAACCGTGCTGGAGGTGAATGTTGTTATGGTCATCAGTTAGAGAAGTCTAGAGCTGTAATAAATTCAGAGTGGCCTTGGGTTACCAGATTTTTGCCATTGATGCAACAGTGTTTCCTCATCGTTGCTTTTAGGCTTTTGTCATTTTCTTTCAAGTGTATTTATGCATTGTCACTTGTACCCATCGATGGACTTATGCTTTAATTTAGGTTTAGTAAATCTCTTTATGAGAACAGTTACGTGTTACTCTTTTGCTCACACGTTTAAGAAATAAATTGGTTGTTTTTCATGAACAAAGATTCTACGTGACAGTAAACTGTTTGCTTTAATTCTTTCCCCTCATACAGTTCACTTGTGAAAGATGCTTCTTCTGTACCCCTTATGGATGTTACTAACTTGTCTACACCTCGAAAGTTCCTTGAAACTTCCCAGTTTAGTACTCCTGGAAGCTCCAGCAGTGAGTATTTGAATCATTTGTGTTCCAACCTGGCTTATTTTGTAGCACTTCAGCTGGCTTTTCAAGAGTAGTAGAGGGTATATCATCCCCTCTTCTTGGATGTCTGCTAACTTGTCCTGAGACAAGAAGATACAAACAAAATTTGTAAAATACTGTGAAATGAGCGAGTTGTAAGTCCAGAGGCAGAATTCAGTCATATCTGCAGTTTTTTTGGCAAGTAATCCTTACTCATCATCTTAAATTAATTGCACTTTGTTTTCTTTGTCTGTTCTTGTGTTGATCATATCTGTGATATCTAGGACAGAAGAGATCTACAGTCAGTTCAGTTTCCATAGAAGCCTCCTCTGTATTTTATGTAGGCAAGCAAGTATATGTAGATGTCACTGAAGTATTTTTCTGTGTTGGAGCCAAAAGATCAAAACGTTTCCTTGTGGGAACTTTGACTAAAGGACTCCCTAAACACAGGATTAATCTGGTTGTCTTTGTATACCTGTTACAACAGATACTAAGCAAAATACTCAGTTTTATTTGTACTTTTGTATGAAGCTTTGGAAGTACTGCACAGATGGGGAATTAATCCTTGTATTGTTTCAGTGGATTAATGTGTGGTTGTCCTCGTTCAACAAATGAATAAAATGAAGAATACAGAAGTGACCTACATTGCTTTCCCACTTGCCTCCTTGTCAGTCTTCCTCAAATTGAGATAATTTTTTTAGTCTTTTCACTCTTAACCATTTTGTCCTTATTTTTGTCAGCTTGAGTCTGTTGTTTCTTACCATACTTACCTCATAGCCCCTCTTGTGTAATCATTCTTCTCTTTTGCTCATTTGTTACTTAACCATGTTCCTGTTGAGGTGGCTTGTCTTATCAGTCTGAGGCTGTAGTTCTTCCTAGTTGAGATTTGTGAGGAATCCCTTGTGATGTGTCAATACAAATTTACAAAGCTGGAAAGAGCAGCTTCATCATGGAACCCTAGGATAGAAAGCATGCAAGAATTCTGAGCTTCATCATCAAAGTTCCTGTACTTATCCCATGTAATCAGTGAAGCTCAGTTCTTTCCAAAACCACATGATGTGGGGAGGTAAGGGAATAAACCACACGGAACTGAATGCTGTTCCTACCACTGTAAATGTTAACCTACTTTTCATAGAGTGACAGAATGGCCTGGGTTGAAAAGGACCACAATAATCATCTAGTTTCAACCCCCCTATTATGTGCAGGGTCGCCAACTACCAGACCAGGCTGCCCAGAGCCATATCCAGCCTGGCCTTGAATGCCTCCAGGGCTGGGGCATCCACAGCATCCTTGGGCAACCTGTTCCAGTGCGTCACCACCCTCTGTGTGGAAAAACTTCCTCCTAATATCTAACCTAAACCTCCCCTGTCCCAGTTTAAAACCATTCCCCCTTCTCCTATCCTCCCTCGTAAACATTCGTACCCCCTCCTGTTTATATGCTTCCTTCAAGTACTGGAATGCCACAGTGAGTTCTCCCTGGAGCCTTCTCCAAGCTAAACAATTCCTCAACCTTTCTCCATAGCACAGGTGTTTCAGCCCTCTGATCATCCTAGTGGCCCTGCTCTGGACCCATTCCAAGAGCTCCACGTCCTCCTTGTGCTGGGGACCCCAGGCCTACTACTTTTGTAGTAAGTGAATTGTGTAATATCTGACATTGCTGATAGTTTTCTAGCTAAATCATGAATCCTCCTAGCAAAATGATGATTATAATAACGAAGAAAAAGTCTGAAGTTGCAGAGCTGATAGGAATCTCCCATTGTGCTTTATTGATGGGGAATAGGCAGCAGGAGATGCGCCTGTTGAAAAATGGAATCCCTGTATTTCATCATCTTTAGTGTCATCTTTCTTTTTTCCTTTTTTTTTATTGCTAGTGTAACGACCATCTTAAATATGCTTTGAAATTATTTTTTTGACACTTTCATCTTTGAAGACTTTCACAGCCCAGCCAATTCTCATCTCACCTGCTGAGACTGCGAAAGGGTTCATAAATATCTAGAACTGGCGAGGAAAAATGGAATTAAGCAGACAGAAATAAGAACAAAAGAGTTGATAAGGATGAGAAGAGAAAGATTGTTTTTTGATTTACATATTTTAGACATCTCATAGAAGTTCTCTGCTTGATGCAGCGTTGATGACATCTCTTGTTCTAAGATTCTGTGATAATGTTATTTCATGCAGTGTTGGAGTGAACGTGCAAGGATACAAGCAACAGGTAAAAATACTACGAGGTCTCTAAGAAATAGGTTGGTTGTGGGCATAAGACAGCATCACTTCTTTGACTCCAAAGGCCTGAAAACAAAGGCTTTGGCTTCATTCTCAACTGTTGCAAATTGTTCTACATCAGTTGAGGATCTGCCATCAAAACTCATTTGTTCAGTTCTTTTGCTGTTCATGCTCATTACACCAGAAAATCTTTCACCTGGCTCCTTGTTTCACTCTATTATGTAGCATTGTGCTGGACAAACGTCCTTCAGACTGGGAAAGATGGAGGATATAATAGAAAACATTTGGTCAACATGAAGTATGCATATGGTTTTGCTTGAAGTGCACAATGTACTTATGTACTTTTTTTTTCTAGATAATTTTATTTAAAAGTAGCCTTTTCCAGGGCTGCAAAGCTATTAGAGATTTAAAACTTATGTGTATGCATAATGAAAGCTGTTTTTGCCTTTAGTCATTTAGGTTCTTTAGCTTTTTATTGATGAAACAAAGTGGCCATGCATATTAATGTACACCACTATGAAGCACTGACTCATCCAACCTACCTCAGCAAAGAAGATGCCAATATTTTGAGTCCTTTCTGCATTTGCTTCCCAAAGGACATGTTACCTTGTGTCGTAGAATCTTTATAAGGAAATTAAAGCAGTTCCTTCTGCACTTAAAATAAACAGAATCTTCAGTAACATTCACCTGAGGATTGTAGATACAGCAGCTCACTGCTAACACATTCCCTTCATGCCAGTTCAGAGAAATAAATTCACATCTAAATCTTATTTCTCTGCATGAACTTTCTCTATTCTGAAGTGTATTTATGGCAGTTTCTGCCTTGCCAGGCTCTTCCTGGAACTATAAAATTCTCTCACTCAGTACACAGAAAACCTAAGAAAGTACACAGAAGGCAACCTGAAGTGGTAACGGTGTGTTCTTATGGATGGGATTTGTAAGTTTTATGCAGATGATGTTTTTCCATGATCAATATTCCTCAGCTGCAAGAGAAAAACTTAGCGTCTAGATCTAAGCAGTATGGTGGCTTCAAAGGTTAAATGTGTAGTTACAGCTCAAGAATGCAAGTCCCTGTGTGTAGGTGAAAGTGTGGGGTGACCTGTGAATCTGGCCCTCTGAAATGCCCTGAGGAATCCTGGAGCTTTAAGGTCCAGCTTTAAAGGTGCTCTAAAAATACCATTCTGGCATTCT